>WNWK01057141.1:0-10823 GCA_009830355.1 Cherax destructor
AAAAAAAGAAAGAAAAGAAAAGAAAAAGAAAAAAAAGAATAAAAAAAGGGGGGGGGACGTGGAGGAATAGCTCCTAGGAGGAATGAAAGGGGCGTAAATCCCCCTCTGCGCCCAAGAGGACCTCAGCACCGCAAGTAGTGCAGATGCTGCATGGAACTCGTGTCATACCCTACCCTTCATGCCAGTAAACCAGCAATCCGGGATAGCAACCTCACATCCACCGAGCAACCTCGGCGGACAAAAGAGAGGGCGGCCGGATACTCACTGCAAAGCATACCTCCTTCGGCCACCACCCTCGGAATCTGAAAGGTGGCCTCCAGAGATACACCCGTCGCCCAAAAGATATCCAAAGCCACCCCCCGGGAGACCGGAGAGGGATCGTGACATCCCCAGGCGATCCAGATTCCACGGCAAACTACACCACCGCAAAGAACCTCAACGGAATGGGATGGACCATGGTACCCTTCCCCTACCTAGGAACTAGAATGCCTGTGGAGAGAAGCTCCTAGGGTAAAAATGGGAAGGGAATAAGGGAGGGATGAGGAGGAGGAGGAGAAAAGGGAAAAGGGAGGATGGGGAAGATGGGAAAGGGGAGGGGGGATTGGGGGGTAATTAGGTTCGGTCTGAGGAAGAAGACCAAGAGGTTCAATTCCTCAGACCGATAGCCTCTTTACCTCGACAAGGAGCCCCCCTTAACCCTTAAACTGTCCACACGTAGATATACGTTCACGCGCGTAGCTGACCGAATGTACATCTACGTTTTATTTTACATTCGTTCAAATTTAGCGCGATAGGCCTGAGTCACCTAGACATGAGAGAATGGGTCTGCACCCTCAGTGTGCGCAGTATTAAAAAAATCTGGGACCACTTAGTATCTTGTGGGAGCACCAGTTCGATTGAGTGCCAGCTAGAGCAAATAGTGTGGCAAACACCAGGGATTCAATGATGTTATGTCGCATTAACACTCCCCTTATAAGAGGAAAGTAAAAATAGGATAGATAAATACATGAGTGGCTGTGGGTGGGTGTGAGTTGGACCTGACTAGCTTGTGCTACTAGGTCTGATGCCATGCTCCTTCCTTCAGAGGATGTGACCTGACTAGGTGGGTCATTGGTCTAAGTTGGGGGGTGACATGGACCTGCCTTGCATGGGCTAGTAGGCCTGCTGCAGTGTTCCTTCTTTCTTATGTTCTTATGTATTCGGCAGGCTGGCTGGCTTTGGCTGGCTTTGGCTGTCTCTGGCTGTCTCTCTATCTGTCTATAACTCTATCTGTCTATATCTCTATCTGTCCATATCTTTGTATGTCTATATCTTTGTCTGTCTATATCTTTGTCTGTCTATATCTTTGTCTGTCTATATATCTATCTATATCTATATGTCCTATATCTCTGTCTCTCTCTCACATGTACACATAAGTACAGTTATTATACATAGTGTAAATTACCTAGGATAACCCAAAAATTCCAGGCAAAGTGCTATACAATGCTTGTAGATATAATACATAATAAGCATGGAAACCCCATGCAAGTAATACGCATCGTCACTTCTGCATCGTGTATAATACCTGTTGGCTTACGAGACGCACTCTGAGACTGAGACAAGCAGACGGAGAGACATACACAGACAGACAGATAAGCAGAGTTAGACAGACATAAGCAGAGCTAGACAAACAGATAGACAGACAGACAGACAGACAGATATTGAAAAAGGGAGGGTTCCCTCCAGCACTGGAGTTTACCTGGAGAGAGTTCCAGGGGTCAACGCCCCTGCGGCCCGGTCTTTGACCAGGCCTCATGTTGGATCAGAGCCTGATCAACCAGGCTGTTACTGCTGGCCGCACGCAGTCCAACGTACGAACCACTGCCTGGCTGGTCAGGCACCAACTTTAGGTGCCTGTCCAGTGCCTGCTTGAAGACAGCCAGGGGTCTATTGGTAATCCCCCTTATGTATGCTGGGAGGCAGCTGAACAGTCTTGGGCCCCTGATACTTATTGTGTTGTCTCTCAACGTGCTAGTGGCACCCCTGCTTTTCATTGGGGGGATGTTACATCGTCTGCCGAGTCTTTTGCTTTCATAGGGAGTGACACTCGTGTGCAAGTTTGGTACTAATCCCTCTAGGATTTTCCAAGTGTATATAAAAATGTATCTCTCCCGCCTGCGTTCCAGGGAGTACAGGTTTAGGAACTTCAAGCGCTCCCAGTAATTGAGGTGGTTTATTGCAGTTATGCGTGCCGTGAAGGTTCTCTGTACATTTTCTAGTTCAGCAATTTCACCTGCCTTGAAAGGTGCAGTTAGTGTGCAGCAATATTCCAGCCTAGATAGAACAATTATTATTATTATAATCAAATAGAAGCGCTAAACCACAGGGGTTATACAGCTAGATAGAACAAGCGACCTGAAAAGTGTCAACATGGGCTTGACATCCCTGGTTTTAAAGGTTCTCATTATCCATCCTGTCATTTTTCTGGCAGATGCGATTGCTACAGTGTTATGGTCCTTGAAGGTGAGATCCTCTGTCATGATCACTCCCAGGTCTTTGTCATTAGTTTTTCGCTCTATTGTGTGGTTGGAATTTGTTTTATACTCCGATGAGATTTTAATTTCCTCACGTTTTCCATATCGGAGTAATTGAAATTTCTCATCATTGAACTTCATATTGTTTTCTGCAGCCCATTTAAAGATTTGGTTGATGTCTGCTTGGAGTCTTGCAGTGTCTTCAATGGTGGACACTGTCATGAAGATTCGGGTGTCATCTGCAAAGGAAGACACGGCACTATGGCTGATATCCCTGTCTATGTCCGATATAAGGATGAGGAACAGGATGGGAGCAAGTACTGTGCCTTGTGGAACAGAGCTTTTCCTATGATTTGTGTGTAGTAATTGGTAGGGAGGTACTACCATCTTGCCGAGTGTAAAATGGAAGCCTGTAATTGTTTTACATAATGGTACGATTGCAAGTGTCTTTTTTCTGTCTCTTAAACATGCAAGATTTCAGGTACATACGTCTTGATACTTCTACTTCCACTTAGGTCACCCTACACATGCATGTACAAGCATATATATACACACACCCTTCGGGGTTTTCTTCTATTTTCTTGTTAGTTCTTGTTCTTATTTATTTCCTCTTATCTCCATGGGGAAGTGGAACAGAATTCTTCCTCCATAAGCCATGCACATCGTAAGAGGCGACTAAGCTGACATTTATCAAATGTCACTGGGCTGTCAAGAGTTATCTGAAACTTGTCAACACACCATTCTTCAAGGAGTTTCATATATACTCCAGGATGTCTAAAACATTGCTGTGACCTATAAATACTTCGTATATATTTATAGACAATAGTAAATGACCAAGGAAGGTGAAACTGTTCACCTGTTGGTGTGATTGTGACTATTTGAGTACTATTTCAGTACATAATATTAGTGTTAGAACAAAGATTGGTTATGAAATCACAAGAACTATTGTAAATTGTAATTATCAGAACATAAAAATTATATAAATTAAAATAAAAACTAGAAAAAAAGTATATCGGCATTACTTCTGCAAGGGGCAGGACTTGATGTTGCCGTCAGGTGAGCATCCAGTACCAAATTGGTAGGCTTATATCTCGGTAAGTACTGGCCCAAAATTTTTTTTTTTAGCCTATCCTGTTTATAAAAATGTGCTCTTCATTTAAAAAAAAAATGATTTTTTTTTTTTCAAAATATTCAGTCAGCTACGCGAGTGAAAGTATATCTACGTGTGGACAGTTTAACCTTTTGGGGGTCCAAGGGGGGTCTCTGAAACTCGTTCTCAGGGTCCACGAATTTAAAAAAAAAAAAAAAAAAAAATTCTTATGTAATGATAGAGAATCTTTTTCCGATCATAACACCACAAAAATTATGAAATTTGATCGAAAACTAACGGAATTATGCTTTCGCGAAGTTAGCGGTAGCCATGACACTTACGCATCCGCGATTTCGCCCACTTTGAGCCCTATTTTCGGCACATTCCAATGTTTCAGTCTACTAAAATTATAGCTATTTCGCTAGAACTCCATTTCTTCTATCGATTGAGTACAGGAAACCGCCTATTTACCAATTTCAACTACCCAAAATAGTGGTCAGAAAATGGCAATTTGGCCAATTTCACACAAATTTCAAACGATGCCAATCTCAAAATAGGATCAATAATAAACAAGACAGACATTCCTGGCACTAAAATAACATCTTCTCTGTTCATTAGTCATGTCTCCAGGCCCCTCTTACATTACTTTTGCTTTCCATTTTGAATTTTTATTCTCACAAAAATACAAGATTTATTGTTATGTATACAACTGCATCATTGTAAAAATGGTATAAATAATATCAGAGCACTTGTGCATGAATATTAGACTCGCCAGTTGATGTGTATTGGACGCATGGTGTGATTTGTTTACTCTTGAACATCGTCAAAAATCGAACATTTTTGCTACTTTGAGCTCAATTTCAAGGTACTTGTTATTGTCAAACCAATCAAAATCATCTCTATTTCTGTAATATATCTTCCATTCTATCAAATGAGAACAAGAAAACGAGAATACAACAATAAATACCATACGAAAATAGACTGCAAAGTCGCTGTTTTAAACCAAAAACACGGTCAGTTTTTTTTTTCTCATTATGCACTGTGTGGTGCAGGAATTTTTTTATACTGCGCACACTGACCGCACAGACCCATTCTATCACATCTAGGCCTAACAGACTGTTTCTGCTTGATTTGAGGGCGCTAGAATTTAGGCGTACTAGTACGTCAATAACCCCAGTGCGTAAGACATACTAGTACGACCAAAATCCCAAAAGGGTTAAGGGTTAAAGAGGATTCCTTATGGGAATAAATTCGTTCGGTAACGGCACTCGAACAGCATTCTGGAACGAATTATGGCCGATAACCGGGGGTCCACTGTAATTTATACAGGAGAAGGGGTTACTAGCCCATTGCTCCCAGCATTTTAGTCGCCTCTTTGGACATTCATGGCTTACGGAGGAAAGATTCTTCTCCACTACCACATGGAGATGAAAGGAAATAGATAAGGTCAAGAACTATTTAGACAATAGAAGAATATTCAGATTATTGTGTATACATATACAGTGGTACCTCTACTTAGGAGATTAATTCGTTCCAGACGGCTATTCAAGTGCCGATACTGAAGGAATTTGTTCCCATAAGAAATAATGAAAATTAGGTTAATCTATTTCAGATCCCCAAAAATACACTTACAAAAGCACCTACAAAAATACACTTACATAATTGTTCGAGTTGGGAGCTGCTCGTAAGTAGAGGTACCACTGTATGTGTATGTGTAGTGTGCCTAAGTGACAGTAGAAGTAGCAAGACGTACCTGTTTTCTTGTGTGTTTATCACTCACTCATTTACCCCTACCTCACCTATGGAATCTGCGCATGGGGCTCAACATCAATAACTCATCTCAGACCATTAATAACACAACAAAAGGCAGCAGTTAGAATGATAACAAATTCACACTCCAGACAACATACTCCACCAATATTCAAAAACCTAAACTTACTCACCATACAAGACATCCATACTTTTTACTGTGCCTATTACATACATAGAACACTCTATGCAAATATTAACCCACCACTCAAACTTCTCCTTACCAATTTTAACAGGACACATGACCATAACACTAGACACAGATCACTCCTCGATGTTCCCCGTGTCCATCTAACACTATGTAAAAACTCAATGCATATAAAAGGCACGAAAATTTGGAATTCATTACCTGTCATTGCCAAAGAAACCCTGCCTGTACCCCAATTCAAAACGATGCTAAAAAACCATCTTCTCATCCAAACCTAAATGTACAATATCAAACATTCCCAACAAAGTAGAATAATCACTTAAATGTAAAAACCGGATTAATCACTTAAATGTAAAAACCTGTTATGAATAATACATACTAAGCTAACTGTTTCTATAACATTTACATTATAATGACCACGTAAACTGTAACTGCAATGCAACTAATTGTTTTAAATTGTTATCTCACTCAATTAGTTGCATTGCTACAATTAATAAATTATTATGTTCAACTTATATTCAAATTTTACAACTTAGATACACAATTATACTTATTTTATAAATTATCAACCATAATTTTTTACCATGTAGTCTACTATTATTATATTAAGAATGCCCGCAATGCACAGCATATTAGGGGCTTTTGGCATGTACATCTCATTTATACCTATGTATCATGTCTACCTAACTATGTATCATTGTACCATGTCTAAATAAACTATTATGAGACAGAAAGAAAAGACACCAGCATTCCTACCATTGTTAAATTAAACTGTAAAGCTGAGGAGAGCCCAGACTGCTAACTTTATGCCTGCACAATTTTGTAAGTTTTCCCTCAATAGTTTCACCTCTTTTTTTTTCTTTACAGGGTACCAAAGAAGATACCAGTAGGTGCTTAAGGAGTGCCAACTATGAGAGAGAGAATGATAGTGATGACAACAGCAACTCTTCTTGTGAAGTAATGTTGAACGTAAGATACTGTTTCTTTTGCTTAATGGAAAAAAAAATAAGTTTTAACTATTGTTACATGGGTAACTAACATAATTATTTATATACAGTGGACCCCCGAGTTTCGTAAAAACTTCACGCCTGAAGTCTGCTCAAGTGCCATTACCGAACGAATTTACTCCCTTAAGGAAAAATTTCACGTAGGTTAGTCTATTTCAGACCCCAAAAATACACTTCCACAAGAACTTACAAATTATACTTACATAATTGCACGATTTCGGGTATTCGTTAACCGAGGGTCCACTGTACAGTGGACCCCGAGTCTGAGCACCTCGGAAATCGTACATTATGTAAGTGTAATATGTAAGTGATTTTGTAAGTGTATTTTTGGGGTCTGAAATGGACTAACCTACTTGACATTATTCCTTAAGGGAGAAAATTTGTTCGTAATGGCACTGAGCAGCCTTCTGGAATGAATTATGCTCTTAACTCGGGGGTCCACTGTATTTATGTTAAACTGTAAACCTGAGGAGAGCCCAGACTATTAACTTTGCGCCTTTGTAATTTTTGTAAGTTTACCATCAAATTTCATCCTGTTTTTTTTTATACCTTCAGAAAAAGGTTCTCTACCATTTCAGAAGAATTTTTTTTTTAATTGTGCACACAGAGCAATTTTATTTTTGGGGGTTGTGATAGTGAAGGGGTTAATATTAATTTATATTGTTTAACAGTTTAACAGTAGCTACCATTTATAAATTCTGTACAGCCATTGCTTGGTAATTATTTTCATGCTTTGTTTATTATCCACCCCTACCCATCTTGTGGTCTGTAATTTGGAGGAATAATGGTAGAATTACCAACAAAATGGTAGGTAAAAAGGGCACAGATGCAACTAATGTGACATTTTATTGTGGCAATGTTTTGCTCTCCAGGAGTGAGACGGCTAGACAAAGCTCCTGCTGAACGAAACATTGCCACAATAAAATGTCATATTAGTTGCATCTGTGTAATCTTACCTATATTTATGAGACTAGAAGCACATGATGGGTCCAGGACTGGTCACAATGTTCTTTTGGCTAAGCAAATTAGTGCTAATACAGTAATACGTATTTTAAGCAAGTAATAGTTAGGATACTTGACTAGGATGTTTAGTAATATACTGTAGCATCAGAGATGAAATATTAAGACATTTCTGGAATATTTGTGAAGGAGCTTTCTCTAATTTTTCCTGTACATATTGATACTTTTTTCAATTCTGAGAGGTACATACAGCCTATTCAAATTAAATTATAACAAATGTCATATTTTACCCATATTAAAGTAAATTCTGGTTTATTACCAGCTTGTTTTAAATTTCTTATGTCAACCCTCAATTCTTTCAGTATTTTATGTATCTTAGTTATTTTTGACTTCTTCAGATATCCTCATGCAATTTCTTACATTGCTTCCTGAAACTCAGTATTAATAGTTCTCACATTTGGGAAAGTTTCTATTTTTAAAAGCATTTTAATTGAGACATGCATTTTTTTTAATTTCATTTAACTTTTAATTTCAAATCTTGAATCTTGCCACAAAATTGCATCACCTTTTATAATACTATTCTCTTGGCCTCAGAATCTTCATGTATGGTGATCCAATACTCTCCAGTTACTCTCACATCAAAATGTTTTTTTCTTACAGTAACATAAGAATACAATAGTGTGCATATCAGCTGGGACAGTGATAACATAAGACATTTATTTGGAAAATACATGGCAATGATATGACAGATAATTGATTTAATAAGAGATATAACTACTATTTTTTTTTATCAGCATTGCTAAAAAACACTTTGGCATAGAATCACGACTTTGTCGTGATACCAGTTCCTAATATCAGCAGCAATTAGCTTCTCCACAGTTGAACAGTCCTGTTTCACAATCCTGTGTTTCCCTATTGCCCATAAATTCTCAATTGAGTTGAGGTCAGGAGAGTTTCCATGCCAATTTAGAATACAGTGGACCCTCGGTTTTCGTCGATAATTCTTTCCAGAATGCTGTTCGAGTGTCGTTACCAAATGAATTTGTCCCCATAAGGATGAATGTAAATTAGATTAGTCATTTCAGACCCCCAAAAATACACTTACAAAAGTACACTTACATAATTGTTCGAGTTGGGAGCTGTACGAAAACCGAGGGTCCACTGTATTTAGCCCATTCTCTTCAAAGAATGTCAGCATTTTTCTGGAAGTGTGGCAAGGAGCAAGATCCTGCTGGAAAATGCCTTCTCCGTCAGGAAAGTCTATCCACAGTGGGAAGCAAATGAGCTGCCAGGATTGTCTTGTATTTGTCATTGTTCATGGTTTCCTCAACAATAACAAGTCATCCAGGGCATTTAGCAGTAAAACTACCCCAAAACAACTTAGGTGGGCATTTTGGCACTTGTTGAATGTGTCCCATCTGAAGAGGTTCATCTTTGCTCCATCTCACTAACTTTGATCTGTACCCATTTACTTCAAAATACACCTATTCTGAAAATATAAAGTTTCTCTATTCATCTGCCATCCAGCTGTTTTTTCTTCATAGTAGCAGTCTATTACAATAAGCACTAGTTTCCTTTAAACATGATTACGTGCACACAGGTAGAGTGCATTTATTTCATGAGCCTGTTACTAGTTTTGTAATAAGGGAGTATTCGAGATAACAATAAACTACAATTTCTAATATTTCTAATATATTTTGTATAAAAACATAGTCTTTATCTTTGGTATACCTTGCATACATAATCTTTGGTATCGATATCACATTTCATATATACAAAGTCACACATAAAGTAAAAGGTAATTATAATAATGTAACAAGTAAAAGCAATCATAAAACTCTAGTGCCTCCGTGTCATATGTCACTGCCACCTTCCTGTGTTTTACGACACAACCAACCCTATTGTCATAACACTCAATCATCTTGTCAATTGACACTTCCTTGTCACCGTGTTCTCAGACACACCGTCTCCATGGTACCCACGACACTTGACACACCATCTCCGTGGTATCCACGACACTACCTTTTCACCAGTGTCATGACATTCAGTCTCTAAGGAAACCTTTGCACCGCGTCATTTGACACTTCAACACCGAGTTACACGACCCTTTCTAACTTGTGTCATGTCACCTGACACTCCAGGTTACCACACCCTGACTTTTCCACAGTACAGTGGAACCCCGACTTTCGAACGCCTCGTCAATCGAACAAATTGAGTTTTGAACGCTTTTTTCGAACAAATTTTGTCCTGACTATTGAATGCGTCCCGTGTTTCAAACGAGTGTGTACCAGACCTGTCCGCCCAGGCGCTTGTGTGCCTCGCCGCGCATGCGTCGTGAGCCAGTCTAGCATTGTTTACCCTTGATTGAACATTACCCTGCATGCTCATTCAAACATTTCACAATTAATTAATTAGTTTGGAGCTTGTTCATTAAGTGTGACAGTGAAATAAGCTACCATAGGTCCCAAGAAAGTTCCTAGTGGTACTCCTGTGGTAAAGAACGTGAGAAACACCATAGACATGAAGGAAATAATAAAAAAATACGAGAGTGGTGTGCGAATTTCCAAGCTTGCCAGGTATTACAAAAAAAATTCATTTGTAATAAAGAGACTTCGGGATAACATAAAAATCTCAGATTTCAGATATTTAATATAGAGAGAATGGAACGAGAAAGAATGACTTTGAGAGTGTATAAATCTGTAGTGGAGGGAAGGCGGGGTAGGGGTCGGCTTGGGAAAGGTTGGAGGGAGGGGGTAAAGGAAGTTTTGTGTGCGAGGGGCTTGGACTTCCAGCAAGCATGTGTGAGCGTATTTGATAGGAGTGAATGGAGACAAATGGTTTTTAATACTTAACGTGCTGTTGGAGTGTGAGCAAAGTAACATTTATGAAGGGATTCAGGGAAACCGGCAGGCCGGACTTGAGTCCTGGAGATGGGAAGTACAGTGTCTGCACTCTGAAGGAGGGGTGTTAATGTTGCAGTTTTATAACTGTAGTGTAAAGCACCCCTCTGGCAAGACAGTGATGGAGTGAATGATGATGAAAGTTTTTCTTTTTCGGGCCACCCTGCCTTGGTGGGAATCAGCCGATGTGTTAATAAAAAAAAATAATATATTTTATTATAATCAAACAGAAGCGCCAAACCACAGGGGTTATACAGCGCTGCAGGTTATTGTAGGATGCAGGGAGAGTGGGTTGTAAGAGGGAGATGGACGATTAGTAGGGTATGGAGTGCAAGATGACGGTGGATAGTGCAGGGGAGGAGGGTAGCAAGAGATCGAGGTAGAAGGGACTGAGGG
>WNWK01057142.1:0-10822 GCA_009830355.1 Cherax destructor
ATTTTTAATAATTTTCTTAAAATTATTAATATATTAAAATACTAAATTTTCAAATCAAGTAAATAAAATTAATTATATTTTCAATTAATGTTTATTAAAATTGAAATAATATTTAAAAAATAGTTTTAAATTTTAAGTTTTAATAATTAAAATAAAAAATATTCAAAAATTTAACTTTATTTTATTGTTTTTATTAAAAATTTAAATTTAAAATATTTTTATAAATTTTAATGATTTTAAATGAAATTAAAATTTTATTTTCAAATTTTAATTTTAAAATTTAGATAAGTTTTGAAACAATTTAGTAAAATTAGAACAAATTAATGATTCATAAATCATTAGAATTTTAATGTTGATTTTAAAATATTTTAAAAATATTAAGTTAATAAATAATATTAAGATTTATGATTTTAGTTTTATTTTTTTAAATAAATAATAAAATATTTTCAATTTAATTTAAATTTATAAAATAGTCTAAAACTAAAGCTCAAATCATCATAAATATTTTAAATTTATATATTTAAGTATATTTTAAAATATTGATTTATAATAAATTTTAATTTTGTTTTTAAAAATATGTAAATAATTTATAAATATTAAAAATGCTATAAAACTTGATTTTATTGATTTTTGAGATTTAAGCATTTTCAAGATTTTCTGAAAAATTTTTAGATAAAATATACCTATGAGTAAGCTTCCTAAAAGAAATCATAAAATTTTGCTATTTTCCATAAATTTCAATTGCAGTGAAATTCTATTTAAAAGTGTGATAATCTAAGTATTTTAGCTAAAAATGAGTATTACAAAAGCACTCAAACCGCTCTTTAAACGTCGAAATATGCAATAAAATACGATTTTAGCACATTTTTCTGAGCTTTTTAATGTTTCATGTATTTTTGAAAATATTATGAAATATTCTAAAAATATGATTTTTATAGATTTTTATATGGGTTTTTAAAAATATGTAAATAATTTATAAATATTAAAATGCTATAAAACTTGATTTTATTGCATTTTTGACGATTTAAGGCATTTTCAAGGATTTTCTGAAAAACATTTTTTTAGATAAATATACCATGAGTAACTTCCTAAATAAAATCATAAAATTTTACTTTTCAAAATTTAATTCAGATTTAGTAAAATTAAGTGTGAAATCAGTATTTCAGCTAAAAAGTGAGTATTGCAATAAAACTAAACCGTTTAAACTGAGTTATGCAATTAAATGATTTTAGCAATTTTGACATTTTAATGTTTATGTATTTTTAAAATAATATGAAATATTTAAAAATATTGATTTTATAATTTATTTAAATGTTTAAAATATTAATTTTATAATATTCAAAAATGCATTTTAAGTTTTTCTAATTGACATTTTTAAGGATTTAAAGATTTTTGATAATTTTAAGATAAAATATACTATAGTAATTTCAAAAGAAAATCATAAAATTTTTTAATTTAATAAATTTCAATTAGCATAGAAATTATTTAAAAGTGTGAAATCTAAATTTAGCTAAAAATAGATTTTCAGAAAAGCACAATTTTTCGATCTTAAATCGAAATATAATAAAAATTTTCTATATTTATGATTTTTATAATTTATTGGATTTTTTAAAAAATAAAATATTATAAATAATATTGATTTTTATAATTTTTAATGGATTTTAAAAATATGTAAATAATTTATAAATATTAAATTTATAAATGATTTTTCAGATTTTTGAGATAAGCATTTTTAAGATTTTCTAAAAATTTTTATTAAAATATACCATGAAAGCTAAAAGAAAATATAATTGCTATTCCCTAATTTATTGATAAATTTATTTAAAATTGATAATCAGATTTACAAAATAGTTCCAGAACACTCATAGTCTAAAACTATTATTTGAAAAAATAAAAATTTAAAAAATTGATTATAATTTTAATTTTAAAAAATTAATATATATATTAAATCTAATCATAAAATTTGCTTACTTTTCCCATAAATTTCAATTGCAGTAGAAATTCTATTTAAAAGTGTGATAATCTAAGTATTTTAGCTAAAAATGAGTTTTGCCAGAAAAGCACTCAAACCGCTCTAAAACGTCGAAATATGCAATAAAATACGATTTTAGCACATTTTTCTGAGCTTTTTAATGTTTCATGTATTTTTCGAAAATAATATGAAATATTCTATAAAAATATTGATTTTTATAAATTTTTAATGGGATTTTAAAAATATGTAAATATATAATATTAAAATGCTATAAAACTTATTTATTGCATTTTTGACGTTAAGCATTTTCAAGTTTTCTAAACATTTTAGATAAAATAACCTATGAGTAACTAAGAAAATCATAAAATTGTACTTTCCCATAAATTTCAATTGATAAATTCTTTTAAGTGTGATAATCAAGTATTTACTAAATGAGTTTAAAACACTAAACCTCTAACTGAATATGCAATAATCATTTTAGCATTTTCTAGCTTTAATGTTTCATGTATTTTGAAAATAATGAAATATTCTAAAAATATTGATTTATAATTTTAATGGATTTTAAAATATGTAAATAATATAAATTAAAATGCTATAAACTTATTTTATTGCATTTTGAGATTAAGGATTTCAAGATTTTCTGAAAAACTTTTAGTAAATATCCTATAGTAAGCTTCTAAAAATCATAATTGTTACTTTTCATAAATTTCATGCAGTAAATTCATTTAAGTGTGAAATCAGTATTTTACTAAATGAGTTTAACACTCAACGCTCTAAAACGTCGAAAATAATAAATATTTTAATTTTATTTTAATGTATTTTTAAATAATAAAATATTATAAAATATTGATTTAAATTTTAAGATTTTAAAAATATGAAATATATAATATTAAATCTATAAAACTTATTTTCTTTAATAACATTAGATTCTGAAACATTTTAGAAAAATACCAGTAGCTCAAGAATTAATTTTACTTTCTTTAATAGTAATTAATATATCAATTTTATAATTTTTAAAATAAACTTAAATCAAATGATAAAATGATTCATTTTACATGTTTCATTTTTCAAATGATATTCATAATATTATTTATAAATTTATGATTTAAAAAATAATAATTAATATTAAAGTATAAACTTTTTATTACTGAGTTTTCATAAAGCACTCAAACCGCTCTAAAACGTCGAAATATGCAATAAAATACGATTTTAGCACATTTTCTGAGCTTTTTAATGTTTCATGTATTTTCGAAAATAATATGAAATATTCTATAAAAATATTGATTTTTATAGATTTTTAATGGGATTTTTAAAAATATGTAAATAATTTATAAATATTAAAAATGCTATAAAACTTGATTTTATTGCATTTTTGACGATTTAAGGCATTTTCAAGGTTTTCTAAAAACTATTTTTAGATAAAATATACCTATGAGTAAGCTTCCTAAAGAAAATCATAAAATTTTTTACTTTTCCCATAAATTTCAATTGCAGTGAAATTCTATTTAAAGTGTGATAATCTAAGTATTTTAGCTAAAAATGAGTTTGCCAGAAAAGCACTCAAACCGCTCTAAAACGTCGAAATATGCAATAAAATACGATTTGCACATTTTCTGAGCTTTTTAATGTTTCATGTATTTTCGAAAATATATGAAATATTCTATAAAAATATTGATTTTATAAATTTTTAATGGGATTTTTAAAAATATGTAAATAATTAATAAATATTAAAATGCTATAAAACTTATTTTATTGCATTTTTGACGATTTAAGGCATTTTCAAGATTTTCTGAAAAACTATTTTTAGATAAAATATACCTATGAGTAAGCTTCCTAAAGAAAATCATAAATTTTGCTACTTTTCCCATAAATTTCAATTGCAGTAGAAATTCTATTTAAAAGTGTGATAATCAAGTATTTTAGCTAAAAATGAGTTTGCCAAAAAGCACTCAAACCACTCTAAAACGTCGAAATATGCATAAAATCGATTTTGCAATTTTCTGAGCTTTTAATGTTTCATGTATTTTTCGAAAATAATATGAAATATTCTAAAAAATATTGATTTTATAAATTTTTAATGGATTTTTAAAAATATGTAAATAATTTATAAATATTAAAAATGCTATAAAACTTATTTTATTGCATTTTTGACGATTTAAGGCATTTTCAAGGATTTTCTGAAAACTATTTTTAGATAAAATATACCTATGAGTAAGCTTCCTAAAGAAAATCATAAAATTTTGCTTACTTTTCCATAAATTTCAATTGCAGTAGAAATTCTATTTAAAGTGTGATAATCTAAGTATTTTAGCTAAAAATGAGTTTTCAGAAAGCACTCAAACCACTCTAAAACGTCGAAATATGCATAAATGCATTTTAGCAATTTTTTTGAGCTTTTAATGTTTCATGTATTTTGAAAATATATGAAATATTCTATAAAATATTGATTTTATAGATTTTAATGGATTTTTTAAAAATATGTAAATAATTATAAATATTAAAATGCTATAAAACTTATTTTATTGCATTTTTGACGATTTAAGCATTTTCAAGATTTTCTGAAAACTATTTTTAGATAAATATACCTTATAAGCTTCCTAAAGAAAATCATAAAATTTGCTTACTTTTCCCATAAATTTCAATTGCAGTAGAAATTCTATTTAAAGTGTGATAATCTAAGTATTTTAGCTAAAAAATGAGTTTTGCTGAAAGCACTCAAACCGCTCTAAAACGTCAAAATATGCAATAAAATACGATTTTAGCACATTTTCTGAGCTTTTAATGTTTCATGTATTTTCGAAAATAATATGAAATATTCTATAATAATATTGATTTTATAGATTTTTAATGGGATTTTTAAAAATATGTAAATAATTATAAATATTCAAAATGCTATAAAACTTGATTTTATTGCATTTTTGACGATTTAAGAGCATTTTCAAGGATTTTCTGAAAAACATTTTTTAGATAAAATATACCTATGTAAGCTTCCCAAAGAAAATCATAAAATTTTGCTTACTTTTCCATAAATTTCAATTGCAGTAGAAATTCTATTTAAAAGTGTGATAATCTAAGTATTTTAGCTAAAAATGAGTTTTGCAGAAAAGCACTCAAACCGCTCTAAAACGTCAGAAATATGCAATAAAATAGATTTTAGCACATTTTTCTGAGCTTTTAATGTTTCATGTATTTTCGAAAATAATATGAAATATTCTATAAAAATATTGATTTTATAAATTTTTAATGGATTTTTAAAATATGTAAATAATTTATAAATATTAAAAATGCTATAAAACTTGATTTTATTGCATTTTTGACGATTTAAGGCATTTTCAAGGATTTTCTGAAACCAATTTTTTAGATAAAATATACCTATGAGTAAGCTTCCTAAAGAAAATCATAAAATTTGCTTACTTTTCCATAAATTTCAATTGCAGTAGAAATTCTATTTAAAAGTGTGATAATCTAAGTATTTTAGCTAAAAATGAGTTTGACAGAAAAGCACTCAAACCGCTCTAAAACGTCGAAATATGCAATAAAATCGATTTTAGCACATTTTTCTGAGCTTTTAATGTTTCATGTATTTTTCGAAAATAATATGAAATATTCTATAAAAATATTGATTTTTATAAATTTTTAATGGGATTTTTAAAAATATGTAAATAATTAATAAATATTAAAAATGCTATAAAACTTATTTTATTGCATTTTTGACGATTTAAGGCATTTTCAAGGATTTTCTGAAAAACTATTTTTAGATAAAATATACCTATAGAGTAAGCTTCCTAAAAGAAAATCATAAAATTTTGCTACTTTTCCATAAATTTCAATTGCAGTAGAAATTCTATTTAAAAGTGTGATAATCTAAGTATTTTAGCTAAAAATGAGTTTGCAAAAGCACTCAAACCGCTCTAAAACGTCGAAATATGCATAAAATGATTTTAGCAATTTTCTGAGCTTTTTAATGTTTCATGTATTTTGAAAATAATATGAAATATTCTAAAAATATTGATTTTTATAATTTTTAATGGGATTTTTAAAAATATGTAAATAATTTATAAATATTAAAAATGCTATAAAACTTATTTATTGCATTTTTGACGATTTAAGGCATTTTCAAGGATTTTCTGAAAAACATTTTTAGATAAAATATACCTATGAGTAAGCTTCCTAAAAAAATCATAAAATTTTGCTTACTTTTCCATAAATTTCAATTGCAGTGAAATTCTATTTAAAAGTGTGATAATCTAAGTATTTTAGCTAAAAAATGAGTTTACAGAAAAGCACTCAAACGCTCTAAAACGTCGAAATATGCAATAAAATACGATTTTAGCAATTTTTCTAGCTTTTAATGTTTCATGTATTTTCGAAAATATATGAAATATTCTATAAAAATATTGATTTTATAATTTTTAATGGATTTTTAAAAATATGTAAATAATTTATAAATATTAAAAATGCTATAAAACTTATTTTATTGCATTTTTGACGATTTAAGGCATTTTCAAGGATTTTCTGAAAAACTTTTTTTAGATAAAATAAACCTATGAGTAAGCTTCTAAAAGAAAATCATAAAATTTTGCTACTTTTCCATAAATTTCATTGCAGTAAATTCTTTTAAAGTTGATAATCTAAGTATTTTAGCTAAAAATGAGTTTGCAGAAAGCACTCAAACTCTAAAACTCGAAATATGCATAAAATACGATTTTAGCACATTTTTCTAGCTTTTTAATGTTTCATGTATTTTCGAAAATAATATGAAATATTCTATAAAATATTGATTTTTATAAATTTTTAATGGGATTTTTAAAAATATGTAAATAATTATAAATATTAAAAAATGCTATAAAACTTGATTTTATTGCATTTTTGACGATTTAAGGATTTTCAAGGATTTTCTGAAAAACACTTTTTTTAGATAAAATAACCTATGAGTAAGCTTCCTAAAAGAAAATCATAAAATTTTGCTTACTTTTCCCATAAATTTCAATTGCAGTAGAAATTCTATTTAAAAGTGTGATAATCTAAGTATTTTAGCTAAAAAAAATGAGTTTCAGAAAAGCACTCAAACCGCTCTAAAACGTCGAAATATGCAATAAAATACGATTTAGCACATTTTCTGAGCTTTTAATGTTTCATGTATTTTTCGAAAATAATGAAATATTCTATAAAAATATTGATTTTTATAATTTTTAATGGGATTTTTAAAAATATGTAAATAATTATAAATATTCAAAATGCTATAAACTTGATTTTATTGCATTTTTGACGATTTAAGCATTTTCAAGATTTTCTAAAAACTATTTTTTAGTAAAATAACCTATGAGTAAGCTTCCTAAAAGAAAATCATAAAATTTTGCTTACTTTTCCCATAAATTTAATTGCAGTAAAATTCTATTTAAAAGTGTGATAATCTAATATTTTAGCTAAAAAATGAGTTTTCCAGAAAAGCACTCAAACGCTCTAAAACGTCGAAATATGCAATAAAATACGATTTTAGCACATTTTCTGAGCTTTTAATGTTTCATGTATTTTTCGAAAATAAATGAAATATTCTATAAAAATATTGATTTTTATAAATTTTTAATGGGATTTTTAAAAATATGTAAATAATTTATAAATATTCAAAAATGCTATAAAACTTATTTTATTGCATTTTTGACGATTAAGGCATTTTCAAGGATTTTCTGAAAACTATTTTTTAGTAAAATATACCTATAGAGTAATTCTAAAGAAAATATAAAATTTTGCTTACTTTTCCATAAATTTCAATTGCAGTAGAAATTCTATTTAAAAGTTGAATAATCTAAGTATTTTAGCTAAAAAATGAGTTTTCAAAAAGCACTCAAACGCTCTAAACTCAAATATGCAATAAATGATTTAGCATTTTCTACTTTTAATGTTTCATGTATTTTCGAAAATAATATGAAATATTCTATAAAAATATTGATTTTATAATTTTTAATGGGATTTTTAAAAATATGTAAATAATTTATAAATATTAAAAATGCTATAAAACTTATTTTATTGCATTTTTGACGATTTAAGCATTTTCAAGGATTTTCTGAAAAACTATTTTTTAGATAAAATATACCTATGAGTAAGCTTCCTAAAGAAAATCATAAAATTTTGCTTACTTTTCCATAAATTCAATTCAAGAAATTCTATTTAAAAGTGTGATAATCTAAGTATTTTAGCTAAAAATAGTATTACCAGAAAAGCACTCAAACCGCTCTAAAACGTCGAAATATGCAATAAATACGATTTTAGCACATTTTCTATTTTAATTTTCATGTATTTTAAAATAAATGAAATATTCTATAAAATATTGATTTTATAATTTTTAATGGATTTTTAAAAATATTAAATAATTTATAAATATTAAATGCTATAAAACTTATTTTATTGCATTTTTGAGATTTAAGGCATTTTCAAGTTTTCTGAAAAACATTTTTTAGATAAAATATCCTATAGTAAGCTTCCTAAAGAAATCATAAAATTTTGCTTACTTTTCCCATAAATTTCAATTGCAGTAGAAATTCTATTTAAAAGTGTGATAATCAAGTATTTTGCTAAAAAATGAGTTTTGCCAAAAAGCACCAAACCGCTCTAAAACGTCAAATATGCATAATCGATTTTCAATTTCTAGTTTAAATTTCAGTATTTTGAAAATAAAATATTCTATAAAATATTGATTTTATAATTTTTAATGGATTTTTAAAAATATGTAAATAATTATAAATATTAAAAATGCTATAAAACTTTTTATTGCATTTTTGACGATTTAAGGATTTTCAAGATTTTCTGAAAACATTTTTTTAGATAAAATATCTATGAGTAAGCTTCCTAAAAGAAAATCATAAAATTTTGCTTACTTTAAAATTTTAATTGATAGAAAATTTTATTTAAAAATTGAAATCTAAGTATTTTAGCTAAAAAAAGAGTTTGCCCAAAAAAAACTCAAACCCCCTAAAACGTCGAAAAATGCAAAAAAAAACATTTTAGCAATTTTCTAGTTTTAATGTTTATGTATTTTGAAAATAAAAGGTTTCAAAATATTGATTTTATAAATTTTTTAAAGGGATTTTTTAAAAAAATTAAATAATTAAAAAATTTAAAAAAGTATAAAACATTTTATTGCATTTTTTACATTAAGGGATTTCAAGGATTTTTAAAAAATATTTTTAGTAAAATATCCTATATAAGCTTCCTAAAGAAAATCATAAAATTTTTTTACTTTTTCCCCTAAATTTCATCAGTGAAATTCTATTTAAAAGTGTGATAATCTATTTTAGCTAAAAAAAGAGTTTTCCCCAAAAACACTAAACCCTCTAAAACGTGAAATATGCAAAAAAATCATTTTCAAATTTTTAGCTTTTAATGTTTCTTTTTTTAAAAAAAATGAAATTTCTAAAAATATTGATTTTTATTTTTTTAAGGGTTTTTAAAAAATTAAAAAATTTATAAATATTCAAAATGCTATAAAACTTATTTTTTATTTTTTTACATTTAAGGATTTTAAGGTTTTCTAAAAAAATTTTTTTTTTTTAAAATAACCTATGAGTAAGCTTCCAAAAAAACATAAAATTTTGCTTACTTTTCCCCTAAAATTTTAATTGCAGTAGAAATTTTTTAAAAAAAAAATCAAATTTTGCTAAAAATAGTTTTTTAAAACACAAACCCTCTAAAACTCAAAATAATAAAATCATTTTAAAATTTTCTACTTTTAATGTTTATGTATTTTTGAAAATTTAAATTTCAAAAAATATTGTTTTTTTAAATTTTAAATGGGTTTTTTTTAAAATTTTAAAAATTTATAAATTTAAAAATCTATAAAACTTATTTTTTCTTTTTTTCATTTTAAACATTTTCAAGGATTTTCTAAAAACTATTTTTTTTGATAAAATATACCTATGAGTAAGCTTCCTAAAGAAAAATTTAAATTTGCTTACTTTTCCATAAATTTCAATTGCAGTAGAATTCTATTTAAAAGTGTGATAATCTAAGTATTTTAGCTAAAAAGAGTATTACCAGAAAAGCACTAAACCGCTCTAAAACGTCGAAATATGCAATAAAATACGATTTTAACATTTTTAGCTTTTAATGTTTATGTATTTTTCGAAAATAAAATGAAATATTCTATAAAAATATTGTTTTATAGATTTTAATTTTTTAAAAAATAAATAATTTATAAATATTAAAAAAAGTATAAAATTATTTTTTGCATTTTTTAAATTTTAAATTTTCAAAAATTTTTAAAACTATTTTTAGTTAAAATATCCAATTTAACCCAAAAGAAAAAAAAATTTTGACTTTTCCCTAAAATTTTAATTCAGTGAAATTTTTTAAAAGGATAATCTTTTTTTAGCTAAAAAAAGGGTTTTTAAAAAAAAAAGCAAAAAAAATAAAAGCTTTTTTTTTTAAAGTTTTATTTTTTCAAAAAAAAAAATTCTATAAAAATTTATTTTTTTAAATTTTAAAGGGTTTTTAAAAATAGAAAAAAATTTTAAATAAAAAAGCTATAAAACTTTTTTTTTGCTTTTTTTCATTTAAGGGAAATTTTTAAGGTTTTCTGAAAAACTATTTTTGATAAAAAATCCCATAGAACTTTAAAAAAAAAATAAAAATTTTCTTCTTTTCCCATAAATTTCAATTTAAAAATTTATTTAAAAGGGGATAATCTAAGTATTTTTGCTAAAATGGTTTTTCCAAAAACCTCAAATCTAAAACGTCGTATCAATAAAAACGATTTTGTTTTTTTTAGTTTTAATGTTTCATTTTTTTCAAAAAAAAAAAGAAATATTCTAAAAAAAATTGATTTTTTTAAATTTTAATGGGATTTTTTTTAAA
>WNWK01057143.1:0-10822 GCA_009830355.1 Cherax destructor
TTTAATGGATTTTTTAAAAATATGTAAATAATTTATAAATATTAAAATGCTATAAAAAGTTATTTTATTCCATTTTTTTACGATTCAAGGCATTTTCAAAAATTTTCTGAAAAACTATTTTTTTAGATAAAATATACCCATAAGTAAACTTTAAAGAAAATCATAAATTTTTTATTTTCCCATAAATTTCAATTTCAGTGAAATTCTATTTAAAAGTGTAAAATCTAATATTTTAGCTGAAAAAAAGTTTTGCCAGAAAACACTAAAACGCTCTAAAAATCAAATTGCAAAAAATACGATTTTAGCCTTTTTTTGACTTTTTAATTTTCATGTATTTTTTGAAAATAATTGAAATATTCTATAAAAAAAATGATTTTTTTAGATTTTTTAAAGGGGTTTTTTAAAATATGTAAATAATTAAAAATATTCAAAAAAGCTATAAAACTTATTTTTTTCATTTTTTTACATTAAGATTTTTAAAATTTTTGAAAACTATTTTGAAAAATATACCTATGAGTAACTTCCTAAAAGAAAATCATAAAATTTTTTCTTTTTTCCCCTAAAACTTCAGAGAAATTTATTTAAAAGTGTGAAAATCTAAGTATTTTTGCTAAAAAAGAGTTTTGCCGGGGAACCTAAAAAACTCTAAAATGAAATATGCAATAAAAAACTTTTAGCCCTTTTTCTGAGCTTTTTGTGTTTTTTAAAAATTTTTTGAAAATAATATGAAATATTCTATAAAAAATTTTGATTTTTTTAGTTTTTTTAAAGGGGTTTTTTAAAAAAATTAAATAATTAATATATATTCAAAAAAGCTTTAAATTATTTTATTCCATTTTTTTACGATTCAAGGCATTTTTTAAGGTTTTCTGAAAAACTATTTTTTTTTGATAAAATATCCTATAAAGAAAACTTCCTAAAGAAAATCAAAATTTTGCTTACTTTTCCCATAAATTTCAATTGCAGGAGAAATTCTATTTAAAAGTGTGAAAATCTAAGTATTTTAGCTGAAAAATGAGTTTTGCCAGAAAAGCACTCAAAACGCTCTAAAACGTCAAAATATGCAATAAAATACGATTTTAGCACATTTTTCTGAGCTTTTTAATGTTTCATGTATTTTTCGAAAATAATGTGAAATATTCTATAAAAATAATGATTTTTATAGATTTTTAATGGGATTTTTTAAAAATATGTAAATAATTTATAAATATTCAAAAATGCTATAAAACGTTATTTTATTCCATTTTTTGACGATTCAAGGCATTTTCAAGGATTTTCTGAAAAACTATTTTTTTTAGATAAAATATACCTATAAGTAAGCTTCCTAAAAGAAAATCATAAAATTTTGCTTACTTTTCCCATAAATTTCAATTGCAGTAGAAATTCAATTTAAAAGTGTGAAAATCTAAGTATTTTAGCTGAAAATGAGTTTTGCCAGAAAAGCACTCAAAATGCTCTAAAACGTCGAAATATGCAATAAAATACGATTTTAGCACATTTTTCTGAGCTTTTTAGTGTTTCATGTATTTTTCGAAAATAATATGAAATATTCTATAAAAATTTGATTTTTATAGATTTTTAATGGGATTTTTAAAAATATGTAAATAATTAATAATATTCAAAAATGCTATAAACTTATTTTATTCCCTTTTTGACGATTAAGGCATTTTCAAGGATTTTCTGAAAAACTATTTTTTAGATAAAATATACCTATAGAAGTAAGCTTCCTAAAGAAAATCATAAAATTTTGCTTACTTTTCCATAAATTTCAATTGCAGTAAAATTCTATTTAAAAGTGTGAAAATCTAAGTATTTTAGCTGAAAAATGAGTTTTGCCAGAAAAGCACTCAAACGCTCTAAACGTCAGAAATATGCAATAAAATACGATTTTTAGCACATTTTTCTGAGCTTTTTAATGTTTCATGTATTTTTCGAAAATAATGTGAAATATTCTATAAAAATAGATTTTTATAGATTTTTAATGGGATTTTTAAAAATATGTAAATAATTTATAAATATTCAAAAATGCTATAAAACGTTATTTTATTCCATTTTTGACGATTCAAGGCATTTTCAAGGATTTTCTGAAAAACTATTTTTAGATAAAAAAATACCTATAATAAGCTTCCTAAAAAAAAATCATAAAATTTTGCTTACTTTTCCCATAAATTTCAATTGCAGTAGAAATTCATTTAAAAGTGTGAAAATCAAGTATTTTAGCTGAAAATGAGTTTTGCCAGAAAAGCACTCAAAACGCTCTAAAAAGTCGAAATATGCAATAAAATACGATTTTAGCACATTTTCTGAGCTTTTTTAAAGTTTCATGTATTTTTGAAAATAATATGAAATATTCTATAAAAAAATTGATTTTAAAAGATTTTTAATGGGATTTTTTTAAAAATATGTAAATAATTAATATATATTCAAAAAAGCTATAAAACTTTATTTTATTGCATTTTTGACGATTAAAGGCATTTTCAAGAATTTTCTGAAAAAATATTTTTAGATAAAATATACCTATGAGTAAGCTTCCTAAAAGAAAATCATAAAATTTTGCTTACTTTTCCCATAAACTTCATTGCAGTAAATTCTATTTAAAGTGTGAAAATCTAAGTATTTTAGCTAAAAATGAGTTTTTCCAGAAAAGCACCCCAAAGCACTCTAAAACATCGAAATATGCAATAAAATACGATTTTAGCACATTTTTCTGAGCTTTTTAATGTTCATGTATTTTTCGAAAATAATATGAAATATTCTTTTAAAATATTGATTTTTATAGATTTTTAATGGATTTTTTAAAAATATGTAAATAATTAATAAATATTCAAAAATGCTATAAAACTTATTTTATTGCATTTTTTGACGATTAAGGCTTTTCAAGGGTTTTCTGAAAAACTATTTTTAGATAAAATATACCTATGAGTAAGCTTCCTAAAAGAAAATCATAAAATTTTGCTTACTTTTCCAAAAAATTTCAATTGCAGTAGAAAATTCTATTTAAAAGTGTGAAAATCTAAATATTTTAGCTAAAAATGAGTTTTGCCAGAAAAGCACTCAAACCCCTCTAAAAAGTCAAATATGCAATAAAAAAACGTTTTAACATTTTTTTTAGCTTTTAAGTTTCATGTATTTTTGAAAATAATAAAAATATTTATAAAAATATTGATTTTATAGATTTTTAATGGGTTTTTTTAAAAAATGTAAAAAATTTATAAATATTCAAAAAAGCTATAAAACTTATTTTATTGCATTTTTTGACATTAAAAGGGATTTTCAAAAATTTTCTGAAAAAATATTTTTTTTGATAAAAAATACCTATAGAAGCTTCCCAAAGAAAATCATAAAATTTTTTACTTTTCCCATAAATTCAATTTCAGTAGAAATTTTTTTAAAAGTTGAAAATCAAGTATTTTAGCTAAAAAAGAGTTTTGCCAGAAAAACCTCAAAAGCTCTAAAACTCGAAATATGCAAAAAAACGATTTTAGCACATTTTTTTGACTTTTTAATTTCATTATTTTTGAAAAAATAAATATTCTATAAAAAAATTGATTTTATAGATTTTTTAAAGGGGTTTTTTTAAAATATTAAATAATTAATAAAAATTCAAAAACTATAAAAATTTTTTTTTATTGCATTTTTTTTACGATTTAAAAGGTTTTTTTTTAAGAAATTTTTTGAAAACTATTTTTTGATAAAATATACCTTTTGAGTAAGCTTCCTAAAAGAAAATCATAAAATTTTGCTTTCTTTTCCAAAAAATTTTAATTGGGAGAAAATTTTATTTAAAAGTGTGAAAAAACTAAGGTTTTTTGCTAAAAAAAAGAGTTTTGCCAGAAAAGCACTCAAACCCTCTAAAAAAATCGAAATATGCAATAAAATAAGATTTTTTTGCACATTTTTTTAGCTTTTTAATGTTTCATGTATTTTTCGAAAAAATATGAAATATTCTATAAAAAAATTTATTTTTATAGATTTTTTAAAGGGATTTTTTTAAAAAAATGTAAATAATTTTTTTTAAAAATTAAAAAACATAAAAAATTTTTTTTTTCATTTTTTCATTTTAAAATTTTTTATTTTAAAAAAATTTTTTTAAATTTAAATTTAGTAATTTTTTAAAAAAATAAAAATTTTTTAATTTTTTTTTAATTGGGAAAATTTTTTAAAATTTAAAATTAATATTTTAGCTAAAAAATTTTTTAAAAAAACTCAAATTTTTAAAAGGAAAAATTCAAAAAAACATTTTCAATTTTTTTATTTTAAGTTTAGATTTTAAAAAATTTTTAAAAATTTTATAAAAAAATTTATTTTTTTTTTGATTTTTTATTTTTTTAAAAAAATTTTTTTAAAAATATTAAAAAGCATAAAAAATTTTTTTTTTTATTTTTAATTCAAATTTTGTTTTTTTAAAAAAAATTTTTTTTAAAAAATTTTAAAAATTTTTAAAAACAAAAAATTTATTTTAAAATTTTTTAAGGGAAAAAATTAAAAATTTTTAAAAAAATTTTTTTAAAAAGTTTTTGAAAACCAAAAAAAAATTTAAATTTTTGAAAAATTTTTTTTTTTATTTTAAAATTTTTTATTTTTAAAAAAAAAATTTTTAAAAATTTTTTTAAAATTTTTAAAAATTTAAATATTAAAAATATTAAAAAAAAATTAAAAAATTTTTTTTTTTTTGATTTTTGATTTTAAATTTTTTTTTTAAAAAATTTAATTTTAAAAAAAAAAATTTTTTAAAAAAAATTTATTTTAATTATGAAAATTTTTTAAAATGTAAAATTAAAATTTTCAAAAAAAAAAAAAATTAAAAACTTAAAATAAAATAAAAAATTTTTTATTTTTTTATTTTAATTTTTTTTTTTAAAAAAATTAAAAATTTTTAAAAAATATTTTTTTTGATTTTTTTTTTTTAAAAAATTTTAAAAATTAAAATATTAAAAACTAAAAAAAATTTTATTTTTTACGTTAAAATTTTTAAAATTTTTTTAAAAACTATTTTTAATTTACTTAAGTAGCTTTAAAAAAAAATTAAAATTTTCTTAAATTTTAAAATTTTAATTTTAGAAAATTTTTTTAAAAAAAGTAAAATTTTTTTTTAAAAAAAGTTTTAAAAACCCAAAATTTTAAAAATTTCAAAAAAACATTTCAATTTTTTTTTTTTTAATTTTATTATTTTTTTAAAAAAAAAAGAAAATTTTATAAAAATTTTATTTTTATAATTTTTAGGATTTTAAAAATGTAAAAATTTTAAAAAAAAAAAGCTTTAAAAATATTTTTTACAGACATTTGCTTTTAAGGATTTTTTAAAACATTTTTTTAAATTACCTTTTTAAATCTTTTTAAAAAAAAAATAAAAATTTTTTTATTTTAAATTTAAATTATAGAAATTTTTTTAAAAATTGAAAAATTTTTTTAAAAAAATTTCAGAAAGCACTCAAACCGCTCTAAAACGTCGAAATATTCAATAAAATACGATTTTAGCACATTTTTCTGACTTTTTAATGTTTCATGTATTTTCGAAAATAATATAAAAAATTCTCTAAAAAAATTGATTTTTATAGATTTTTTAAAGGGGTTTTTTAAAATATGTAAATAATTAAAAATTAAAAATGCTATAAAATTTATTTATTGCATTTTTTGACGATTTAAAGGATTTTCAAGATTTTGAAAACTATTTTAGATAAAATATACCTATAGTAAGCTTCAAAAAAATCATAAAATTTTGCTTACTTTTCCCATAATTTTAATTGGAGGAAATTTTTTAAAAGTGTGAAAATTAAGTATTTATAAAAAATAGTTTTCAGAAAACACTTTTAACCGCTCTAAAACGTCGAAATATCAATAAAATACGATTTTAGACATTTTTCTTTAGCTTTTTAATGTTTCAGTATTTTCAAAATAATATGAATATTTCTAAAAATATTGATTTTATAGATTTTAATGGATTTTTTAAAATATGTAAATAATTAAAAATATTAAAATGCTATAAAATTACTTTATTGCATTTTTACGATTAAATTTTCAAATTTTTGAAAATATTTTATAAATTTCCCAAGAATTCTAAAAAATCTAAAATTTCATTTCCCAAAATTCATTAAGAAATTCTATTTAAAAGTTGAAAACAAGTTTTACTAAAAAATTTTCAAAAAACTAAGCCAAATCGAATTAATTAGATTTTGAATTTGATTTTAATTTTTGTTTTCGAATTTATAAATATATAAAATATATTTAAATTTTAATGGATTTTTAATTTAAATTTAATTTCAAATGTTAAAATATTTTTTATTTAATTAATTAAGTTTTCTAAAAAATCATATGTCATGTAACTTTCCAAAAGAAAATCATAAATTTTATTTATAAATTAATTCAGTAAAATTTTTAAAATGAAAATCTAAATTTGCTTATTTGAAAAGCATAAACGTTAAATGAATATTAAACGATTTTAATGTTTTTATTTTTAATTTTAATATTTTAAAATATTATTAAATTTTAAATTGATTTTTAAATTTAAATTTTAAAAAATGTAAAATATTATAAATTTTAAATCAAACTTATTATTGTTTTGAATAACATTTTCAAATTTCTAAAAACTTTAAAAAAAATAATTTGTATTTCCAAAAAATCATAAAATTCTATTTATAAATTTAATTAGTAAATTATTTAAAGTGAAAATAGTTTTCAAAAATATTGCCAAACTCAAATCAAAATCGAATTGCAATATCGTTTTATTTTCTGATTTTTAATTTATGAATTTCAAAAAATATGAATTTTAAAATAATGATTTTTAAATTTAAATTTAAAAATATTAAAAATTATAAATATTAAAAGCTTAACATTTTATTCATTTTTTGAATAAGATTCAAGATCTAAAACTTTTTTTTATAAATTAATTAGTAATTCTAAAAATTAAAATCTATTTTCCTAAATTTTGCAGAAACATAAAGTAAAATCAATATTTGCAAAAATAGTTTTAGAAACTTTAGTTAAACGTCAATTTCAAAAAATAATATTTAAATTTGAGTTTTTAATGTTTATGATTTTTAAAAAATATGAAATATTAAAAATATTTAAGATTTAAACGTATTTTTTAAAAATTTTTAAAATTAAATTTCAAATTTAAAAACTATTTTTTAATTTTAGATTCAAGCATTTCAAGATTCTAAAATTTTTTTTAAAATTCATATAATTCTAAAAAATTAAAATTCTACTTTTCTAAATATTGCATAGAAACTTTAAAGTAAAGTAATATTATAAAATAGTTTTCAGAAACTACGCTTTAAGTCGTATTTCAAAAAATAATTTAAATTTGATTTTTAATTTTATGATTTTAAAATATTAAATATCTATAAAATTATTTAAATTTTTAATATTTTTACATTAAAATTTAAATATTTCTAAAAACTTTTTTATAAAAATTTTCATTAAGCTTCTAAAGATCTAAAATTTTTTTTATAAATATATATGAGTAACTTCTTTAAAAATTAAAATTGTATTTTCCTAAATTATTGCAGAAAATCATTAGTGTAAAACTAATATTATAAAAGATTTAGCACATCTGCTTAAGTTAAAAAAAAAAAAAAAAAAAAAAAAAAAAAAAAAAAAAAAAAAAAAAAAAAAAAAAAAAAAAAAAAAAAAAAAAAAAAAAAAAAAAAAAAAAAAAAAAAAAAAAAAAAAAAAAAATATGCAATAAAATACGATTTTAGCACATTTTTCTGAGCTTTTTAATGTTTCATGTATTTTTCGAAAATAATATGAAATATTCTCTAAAAATATTGATTTTTATAGATTTTTAATGGGATTTTTTAAAAATATGTAAATAATTAATAAATATTAAAAAATGCTATAAAACTTGATTTTATTGCATTTTTTGACGATTTAAGGCATTTTCAAGGATTTTCTGAAAAACTATTTTTTTAGATAAAATATACCTATGAGTAAGCTTCTAAAAGAAAATCATAAAATTTTGCTTACTTTTCCCATAAATTTCAATTGCAGGAGAAATTCTATTTAAAAGTGTGAAAATCTAAGTATTTTAGCTAAAAAATGAGTTTTGCCAGAAAAACACTCAAACCGCTCTAAAACGTCGAAATATGCAATAAAATACGATTTTAGCACATTTTTCTGAGCTTTTTAATGTTTCATGTATTTTTCGAAAATAATATGAAATATTTTATAAAAATATTGATTTTTATAGATTTTTAATGGGATTTTTTAAAAATATGTAAATAATTTATAAATATTCAAAAATGCTATAAAACGTTATTTTATTGCATTTTTTGACGATTCAAGGCATTTTCAAGGATTTTCTGAAAAACTATTTTTTTACATAAAATATGTCTATAAGTAAGCTTCCTAAAAGAAAATCATAAAATTTTGCTTAATTTTCCCATAAATTTCAATTGCAGTAGAAATTCTATTTAAAAGTTTGAAAATCTAAGTATTTTAGCTGAAAATGAGTTTTACCAGAAAAGCACTCAAACCGCTCTAAAACGTCGAAATATGCAATAAAATACGATTTTAGCACATTTTTCTGAGCTTTTTTAAGGTTTCATGTATTTTTCGAAAATATTATGAAATATTCTATAAAAATATTGATTTTTATAGATTTTTTAAAGGGATTTTTAAAAATATGTAAATAATTAATAAATATTCAAAAATGCTATAAAACTTGATTTTATTGCATTTTTTGACGATTTAAGGCATTTTCAAGGATTTTCTGAAAACTATGAGTAAGCTTCCTAAAAAAAAATCATAAAATTTTGCTTAACTTTTCCCATAAATTTCAATTGCAGTAGAAATTCTATTTAAAAGTGTGAAAATCTAAGTATTTTAGCTGAAAAATGAGTTTTGCCAGAAAAGCACTCAAACCGCTCTAAAACGTCGAAATATGCAATAAAATACGATTTTAGCACATTTTTCTGAGTTTTTTAATGTTTCATGTATTTTTCGAAAATAATATGAAATATTCTAAAAAAATATTGATTTTTATAGATTTTTAATGGGATTTTTTAAAAATATGTAAATAATTAATAAATATTCAAAAATGCTATAAAACGTTATTTTATTGCATTTTTTGACGATTTAAGGCATTTTCAAGGATTTTCTGAAAAACTATTTTTTTAGATAAAATATATCTATAGGTATGCTTCCTAAAAGAAAATCATAAAATTTTGCTTAATTTTCCCATAAATTTCAATTGCAGTAGAAATTCTATTTAAAAGTGTGAAAATCTAAGTATTTTAGCTAAAAAATGAGTTTTGCCAGAAAACCACTCAAACCGCTCTAAAACGTCGAAATATGCAATAAAATACGTATTTAGCATATTTTTTTTTGAGCTTTTAATGTTTCATGTATTTTTCGAAAATAATATAAAATATTCTATAAAAATAATGATTTTTATAGATTTTTAATGGGATTTTTTAAAAATATGTAAATAATTTATAAATATTAAAAAAAGCTATAAAAACTATTTTATTACACTTTTTGACGATTCAAAGCATTTTCAAGGATTTTCTGAAAAACTATTTTTTTAAATAAAATATACCTATAAGTAAGCTTCCTAAAAGAAAATCATAAAATTTTGCTTACTTTTCCCATAATTTCAATTGCAGAAATTCTTTTTAAAAGTGTAAAATGTAAGTATTTAGCTAAAAAAGAGTTTGACAGAAAAGCACCCCACACCGCTCTAAAACGTCGAAATATTCAATAAAATACGACTTTAGCACATTTTTCTGAGCTTTTAATGTTTCATGTATTTTTTGAAAATAATATGAAATATTTTATAAAATATTGATTTTTATAGATTTTTAATGGTATTTTTTAAAAATATGTAAATAATAAAAAATATTAAAAAATGCTATAAAACTTGATTTTATTGCATTTTTTGACATTTATCATTTTCTAGGATTTTCTGAAAACTATTTTTTAGATAAAATATACCTATGAGTAAGCTTCCTAAAAGAAAATCATAAAATTTTGCTTACTTTTCCCATAAATTTCAATTGCAGGAGAAATTTATTTAAAAGTGTGAAAATTATATTTTAGCTAAACAATGAGTTTTGCCAGAAAAGCACTCAAACCGCTCTTTAAAAAGTCGACATATGCAATAAAATACGATTTAAGCACATTTTTCTGAGCTTTTTAATGTTTCATGTATTTTTCGAAAATAATATGAAATATTTATAAAAATATGATTTTTATAGATTTTTAATGGGATTTTTTAAAAATATGTAAATAATTTATAAATATTCAAAAATGCTATAAAACTTATTTTATTCGCATTTTTGACGATTCAAGCATTTTCAGGATTTTCTGAAAACTATTTTTTTAGATAAAATATACCTATGAGTAAGCTTCCTAAAAGAAAATCATAAATTTTGCTTACTTTTCCCATAAATTTCAATTGCAGTAGAAATTCTTTAAAGTGTAAAATTAAGTATTTTAGCTAAAAATGAGTTTTGCCAGAAAAGCACTCAAACGCTCTAAACGTCGAAATATGCAATAAATACGATTTTAGCACATTTTCTGAGTTTTTAATGTTTCATTATTTTTCGAAAATAATTGAAATATTTATAAAATAATGATTTTTATAGATTTTAATGGGATTTTTAAAAATAGAAATAATTTATAAATATTAAAGATAACTATTTTATTCCATTTTTGACGATTCAAGATTTCAGATTTTTTTTTTTTTTTATTTTGCTTACTTTTCCCATAAACTTCAATTGCAGTAGAAATTCTATTTAAAAGTGTGAAAATGTAAGTATTTTATCTAAAAATGAGTTTTGCCAGAAAAGCACTCAAACCGCTCTAAAACGTCGAAATA
>WNWK01057144.1:0-10822 GCA_009830355.1 Cherax destructor
TCTTTTAAAGTGGTAAACTGATTAATGAAAAATTTCTATTGGTAGACTCACCCTTTAATTCGCTAATTTAAAAGGTAAACAACCTCCTTAGGTTTCCAATTGAAGGTGGATTTACAAGAGAATCACCGGCGCTGGGGTTAATGATGCATCGGCAACCACCACCCCATGATATTTGAGGTATTTTTGGCATTCTGTATTCGAATATCGGGTATTTACAAAGCTGGTAATTCACTAAATGAAGAGTAAATATCGTTCCGCACAAAAGTTGTAGGAACGAAGTTTCTTCATTCATTACTTCAGACAGAACTTCAGCAATATAGTAATTCTTTAACTCCTCCGCATGGCTTATTCTTCAAATATCCGCTGACTTACATTTTAGATCATTCGTATTTCCCATGCAATGCACAAATGGTGTAGGTAAGGCGCCAACATGTGGACTTGTAAGGTCCGATATATTGTAACATTACAGTGCCCCTCTCAACGACGAAGGGGAAAAAATGAAAAATTTCTTCTAAGCTTCATACATCAAATATAAATCTCTCGCTTATCAATATTTTGCACCAATCACATTGGTACTTCTTATTTCCTTTGTTTTCCCTTTCTGACAAGTATCGCAAATTTCCTTTTGAGTCTTCATTATAAAAACGGTTATGCATGATGGCATTCAAAATTTTCCCAGGCACACTGAATAGTCTAGAAATGGTTTTCTTATTATAATAATTAGTTCACTGTACACGAAATACTTGCATACATAACATAAACAAATGTTTATCATGTATAAAATTCTCACTGGTCAACAATAAAAGCTTGATACCAGAGTAAATTTTCCCAACTAATTTTAGGTCACTGATAATGAATATCATGATTAAGATTGTTTTTTATTTTTGCTTTTCAATATAGACCTACGTGTCACAACAGGTTGCAACAGGCTTGCGGCAGTGTGTTTCTTACCACACTCACAGTCTCACTGACCTTCATTATTGTTCCAGCAGTCATAGAAGGTGGTTGTGCTTCCCAAATTTATATTTTGAGGTGACAGATAAGTGATTTTCTTAGTTGTTGCTCTTGTGATGGGCTTGCAGGGGGATACACTAAGTACTGCTGCTTTCTTGTGAATGGCACAGCCATGCAAGAGGTTGCCCACATCAGGAGACTGGCCACCTGCCAGTCATTGGAGTCGGGAATGAAAATGTTCAACATCCACCTCTGATTGAAAAAAAACAATTTTGCTACCACCACTACACATCAAACTGGGGCTCATGAAAACCTCTAAAAGCTTGGAAAACCCGTGGGGATTTAAGTATTTAACATCAAAATTCCTCACTGAGCGACGCTAAGATAAGAGGGAGTTTTCAATGGTCTTCAGATTCGGAGCTTTTTAAACATGGTGATTTTGAATCAGACCTTCTAGGAGAAAGGTTTGGGGAAGCTTTCGTAGTGCGAAGGGATTTTCTAAAACAGAAGGGGAAGACAACTATGAAGAATTGATGGAAACCTCATCAAGGCTTACAAGAACATGGGATGTAACATTCATTTAAAATCCATTTTTTGGACTCACAGTTACAATTTTTTTCCGGGAACTGGGGGGCAGTTGGGACGAACATGGTAAAAGGTTTACTAAGATATTACAACCAGGGAAAAAATGGTACCGGGCAATGGGTAGAATGCTTGAAACATTGCTGGACATTGGGAAGAGAGATTCTTCGCCCCCTATAAAATCAAGAAAAAAGGCAAAATAGGTAGGGATTGGGATTTTAAATAAAATAATCAAATATTACAAGTCTCATCATTAACCCTTTAAACCAAAAGCTTTTTTCAATATGGAATTCAGGACATGGAAATACATGGGAAAACTAATCAAGGAAGAAACTACTTTTCAAAAATTGTTGACCATTGATTCAAAAAAAATTCTATATCATGTTTAAATTTTTCCATAAATTCTTCTAAAGAAACAAATCTAGGGATTAATGGCAAATAAATCCGGGAAAACTATTCCATCACTCTTGATGAAAAGATCAGCAATGGGTTTCCCTTCCAATGTAATCAGATTTTTGAATATTAATGAACTGGACTACGAGATAGCCATATTCTCCTCTTTTATTCTACAAAACACATGTTATCTTTCACAGCTCATTTTTCTCTGAAATGCACCATCACTTGACGCAGTTATTTATATAAATTAATCTTGTACTTTCTCCAAAAAGCTTTTGGGCAGTTGTGCCAAAATTAAATTTATTAATGCAAACTGACATTTTCTCAATAGGTAAATTTTTTATATGCTATTTACCTATACAAAAAAAGCAATGGGCCCCTCATTATTCACAAAATTTATTATATGGGAGGTAGTCATTCACTATTCTCCTCTTTTTTAAATCGTTTATCAAAAAAACTGACAATGACTAAAAATCTATATTGTCAAAATTTTAAATTTTTTAACTGTTTTTTCAGGAATATTTCCACTTTTTCCAGTTTAGAAAAATGATCTTTGTCTTCTATTGCATTCAATTTAAATCTTAAAATTATTGTATTTAGTTAAGAGGCCCTTTTAAAAGTTGTTCAGTTAGATATTTGTACCATAACAGTGAAAAAATTTTAAAAAAGGGTTTTGTTGATATCTTGTCAGATAATTTTTATTTTCTTCAAATCAGCATTTTTATGGGAAATGACATTTAAAATTGGTTTCAGTGCTTTGGGTTCTATTCTGTATCGGGGGTTTATTTAAATTTGCACGTGCTTGTCTAACTGATGTATTCGATTCAGCATTGAAGCCGACCCACTTTGAGAAAAGGGAAAATTTTCAAAACACCGGGAATATTTACTTGTCTAAAAAAAACTAAAAAAAAAAACACCCGTTTATTGCATTCGCAAATTTAATATTTTCATTTAAATTTTGTGTTTCCCCATAAGCTTTTTGTTGTCTTTTCAGTATTTGCTACTAAGAACATTTTCATTTTTTCCAAAATTTAGCCATTTAAGGGAACGTATTCAACAAAAAAAGTATGAATTTCCTTTCATTACGATTATAAATGCGGCTGTGACCCTTTTCTTCCTCGATCCATTCAAAAAAATGTCTGGGCAGCCATCTCCCCAAAGGGGAGAAAGGATGGAAGAACACCTAAACAGAAGTAGGATAAAAGACTGTTCTAAGTGGGGGGAGATTTTTTTGTTTATTGCTACCCCTAGCTATGAACATTGGGGAAAAATGTTGAGTTAATAAAATTAGCTAGGGTTGTTTGGGAAAAAATTTAAATGTTTGCCATCCAAAGGCACGAAAAAACTTATGACAATGAGTTGACTATGATTATTACTAATTTTGGGATCACTCAAGGCTCTTGAGTATCATAATGGCTCTAATGACATGCCTTTGGGGGGAAGCCAGATTTTTTTAAATATCCGGGGAGAAGAAATTATTGTTAAATTTTTTTTGGATCTCATCACACTTTGGATTACTCTTTGAGATAAAGGTTAACAACAAAAACTACCCTTGAAGACAATGGAGCAACTTTGAATGTAATTAGACTGAGAATGCCAGGCTTGCACTTGTTAAAAAGTACTTCTGTCATTCAGACACGCAGATGATGATAAGATTAAATGAATAATATGTGGTCTGCTCTATGGTTACTGTACTCAAGCACTTGTCAACTTTTTGAGAAATATAGAGATAGATAATAACCTAGGTGACATGTTAAAATATCTTATTAATGTAAATAAGGTACAAGACATATTAAGCAAATTTCCTAAATTTTCTTGATCCACGATTTTTTAGCTACGTTTTCAGTGATATTTAATCAACGGATTTGGGGGAATTACAGTGTATTTTTTTTGGATTCAACCCACATATATGACATAATCTGCCCCCCAAAAATTTTTAATTCTTCATAAATCATCTCAATTACTATAAAGTCAAAATTAATTGGGTTGATTGCTTTAATTTCCCCCTATTTTCTATATTTTTATTTTACTAAATCTGATATAAATTGCAACCTAATTTGGTTGCCCCTCCCAACAGTACTGTTTCCTCTCTACAAAACCTCAATGGTGACATTATGCCTCTGTAAATTTTCTTCATCGGGAAAAAATGATAGATTTTTTTTATATGCATGGGAATGCAGTTTATTCCAAGGATGTCCCTTTAACAGATAAAGGGTCTTGAAAAGATTTTTAGAGTTGATATGGGTGTAAAATGCATCAATAAGAAACCATACCAGGGGCAGGGATTGAACTTTTTCGAGTGAGTCGTAAAACCCCCGGCCAGCCTCGGAAATTTACAAATATGACTCTTATTTCCCTTTTTTACTCTCACTATAAAATATGAAAGTAATATCATATCGATTTCGGGGGCAAAAGGGGTTTTTGTACAGTCTAAAAAACAAAAAAAAGAGATAAAATATTACGAACACATGTTGTCCTTTGTGATCAAATACAATATTTTTGGACCTTCTTAACAGCACAAACCTCCCCTAATCAACTAATATACTGTATAAGGTATCATTTGAAAATTATAAAAACCTATCTCATCATCTGTTTTTTGTAGCTAGAAAAAGGGATCCATCCTGATGTGACAGCCATTGGGATTTCTAACAAGATTTCTGTGTATACCCTGTATACTCACTGCATTTAATTAACAATAAACCGACCTGGAAAACTTTCTACAAATGGACCATTTTTATTCTTCTTTAATTATTTTTGGGGTTTAAAATTTTTAAATGTTTCGAGAATGGTTTGGGGGGCTACACCAATTAAGTAACTATCATCCCAGCTGATTTTTTCAAATAGCTTTCATTACACATAGATGGACATTGTCGAAATTGTAAGGTAATATCATAGATTTATTAAAGCTGTAAGAATGATGTTGTTCATGAGCTTTTTATATTTTTCGCTTTATATTGTTTTTACAAAAAAGGTTTGGATAACTTTGAGACCCCCGGAAGCAAGTGTATGGGGCCTCCATTAAAATGACCTCATCTCTCCTACCCCAGTTTATAAAAACATTATAAAAAATTTTTTTCCATCATTTCAAAATATTTTGTTTATCACTTAGGGGTACACTTGATAAAAAAATTGTCAACTACAAGTTCAAAATAACATTTTAATGCAAATGTAAATAATTTTTTAATTTTTGATAAAAGGGTTCCCCTGGTAATTTCCTTCCGAAAATTATTTTAAATCTCATTATACAAAAATATATTTTTTAGAAAATAGAGATATAGAAGTTTTTGGATCCTTACAATTTCAGGTGTCAAAACGATTATTAATTATTTGTATATCGCAATTTGTAATAATTTATTCAAAGAAAAATTTAAGGTTTTGTCATATTTTTTTTTACGACAAACTGAATTACGTCTTTCCATTAAATTCCCTTTCCCGGTTAGAACCCCGACTAAGAGAAATGTTTCTGGTTTTGTGGGGCCCAAAATTTGATCATTTTCAGTTCCCCGTACTTAAAGAAATATGTAGTTACACAGTGTTAGGAAATATTTTTTTTTTTAACACACCAGTCATCTCCACCGAGGCAGTGTGGCCCAATAGAAGAAGAATCACTTTCACCGCCATTCTCTCAATCATTTTTTCCCAAAGCGTACTGGCATCACGTTTGTTGACGTTTTGAACTGTAATATCACTAACCTTCGTAGCAGTGTAGGCACAATACGTCCTACCCAAGACTAAAGTCTGGCAAACAGTTTCCATAAATCCTTTTGTAATATTACATTGCACATATGAAAGCATTACGTGAAATCGGGGAAACTATTTGCCCACACTCCTGTCTAACAGGCTAACACAACCTTGTTTGATGACCAAGCCCTGATCACTCGAAACCTCCCTTTCTCTGTACAAAACTACCTTGAATGACCACTACCAATTCTTCTGTCCAACAGAGATTTATAGTCTCTCCTAGTCATTCTATTTTTCTTCCTCTCTAAATGTCCAACCACTTCAAGAACCTCTCATCCTCCTCTGACTAATACTTTGGGAACCCAACACTTTCCCTAAATCACCAGTTTAGATCACCCAAATCTCATTATTTAAAAAAAAACTCTTGTGGATGTTGAATATGAAACCCAAGGTTGTGATACTAAATTTCTAGGCTCGCTGACTTGCAATGGCTGAAAGAGCCTTTTTTTCCTCTTACCTTTGTCATCAATATTAACATAAAACTGCTCAAAGACATCACTCAGGGAGGTAATATCACGCAATTCAAAAAGTATTTTACTACCGATGCCTGAAAGTAAACTAACATAGTATGTTTTTACCATCTGTTTTATTAAGTGTAATGAAAGTGAAGATTTATTTATTTACTTTACATTTTAATGACTGCAAAACACATTCTTCAATTGGTTCTTGTCTCACTCGAAAATAAATGACAAATCTTGATGGGGATTCTTCTTGAATATTTCATGCATTGAAAATACAAGAATTCTGTGTCTTTGTCGTTAAAGTGGTGAGAAACACCATTGGATTTGTCACATTCCAAAATGCTTTTCAATGCAATTGCATATTTCTTCGTTCACAATTCTGCATGCAGGAAATTAGATGAGAATTCAACGCAGTGTAACATTTATAACCAATACTGAATCTCTGCAACAGTCTCCATCACGTAAATCATAGATAAAAACAACTTTGTTTTTTTGAGTCTAAGATCTTTTAGGTAATTTCTTGTCTTTCAACGTGTTCAATTTGTATCTTTTTTTCGATTTAAAGATTTTTTTTCTGAAAGGATTTGTCTTCTAATTTTTTTTTTTTTTTTTTCAACAAGTCGGCCGTCTCCCACCGAGGCAGGGTGACCCAAAAAGAAAGAAAATCCCCAAAAAGAAAATACTTTCATCATCATTCAACACTTTCACCACACTCATACATAATCACTGTCTTTGCAGAGGAGCTCAGATACGACAGCTGAGAAAAGTCCCTCCCAGCTGTCACTATCTCAGACCCCTCCTTTAAAGTGCAGGCATTGTACTTCCCATTTCCAGGACTCAAGTCCAAATAAATCAATTAACTGGTTTCCCTGAATCCCTTCACAAAATGTTACCCTGCTCACACTCCAACAGATCGGCATGTACCAAAAACCATTCGTCTCCATTCACTCCTATCTAACACGCTCACACATGCTTGCTGAAGTCCAAGCCCCTCGCCCACAAAAACCTCCTTTACCCCTTCCCCCCAACCTTTTCTAGGACGACCCCTACCCCGCCTTCCTTCCTACAGATTTATACGCTCTCCAAGTCATTCTACTTTGATCCATTTCTCTAAATGACCAAACCACCTCAACAATCCCTCTTTAGCCCTCTGACAAATACTTTTAGTAACCCCCACACCTTCTCCTAATTTCACATTCCGAATTTTCTGCATAATATTTACACCACACATTGCCCTTAGACAGGACATCTCCACTGCCTCCAGCCTCCTCCTCGCTGCAGCATTTGCAACCCATGCTTCACACCCATATAAGAGTGTTGGTACCACTATATTTTCGTACATTCCCTTCTTTTGCCTCCATGGATAACGTTTTTGTCTCCACAGATACCTCAATGCACCACTCACCTTTTTCCTTCATCAATTCTATGGTTAACCTCATCCTTCATAAAAACCCATCCGCTGACACGTCAACTCCCAAATATCTGAAAACATTAACTTCTTCCATAATCCCTCTCCAATGTGATATCCAATTTTTCTTTATTTAAATCGTTTGATACCCTCATCACCTTACTTTATCTATGTTCACTTTTAACTTTCTACCTTTACACACTCTCCCAAACTCGTCCACTAACCTTTGCAACTTTTCTTTAGAATCTCCCATAAGCACAGTATCATCAGCAAAAGTAACTGTGTCAATTCCCATTTTGCATTTAATTCTCCATAATTTAATCCACCCTCTCCCCAACACCCTAGCATTTACTTCTTTTCAACCCCATCTATAAATATATTAAACAACCATGGTGACATTACACATCCCTGTCTAAGACCTACTTTTACCAGGAAGTAATCTCCCTCTCTCCTACACACCCTAACCTGAGCCTCACTATCCTCATAAAACTCTTTACAGCCCAGTAACTTACTACCTATTTCATACACTTGCAACATTTGCCACATTGCCCCTATCCACTCTATCATATGCCTTTTCTAAATCCATAAATGCAATAAAACTTCTCTACCTTTATCTAAATACTGTTCACATATATGCTTCACTGTAAACACTTGATCTACACATCCCCTACCCACTAAAGCCTCCTTGCTCATCTGCAATCCTACTCTCTGTCTTACCTCTAATTCTTTTCAATAATAACCCTGCCATACACTTTACCTGGTATATTCAGTAAACTTATTCCCTATAATTTTTACACTCTCTTTTATCCCCCTTCCCTTTATATAAAGGAACTATACATACTCTCTGCCAATCCCCAGGTACCTTCCCTCTTTTTATACATTTATTAAACAAAAATACCAACCACTCCAGCACTATATCCCCCCTGCTTTTAACATTTATGTCATGATTCCGTCAATTCCAGCTGCTTTACCCCTTTCATTCTACGTAATGCTCACGCACCTTCCCACACTCACATCCTGCTCTTCTTCACTCCTAAACGATGTTGTACCTCCCTGGCCAGTACATGAAATTACCGCCTCCCTTTTTCATCAACATTTAAAAGTTCCTCAAAATATTCCTGCCATCTACCCAATACCTCCAGCTCCCCATCTACTAACTCCTACTCTGTTTTTAACTGACAAATCCATTCGTTCCCTAGGCTTTCTTACCTTGTTTATCTCACTCCAAAATTTCTTCTTGTTTTCAGCAAAATTTCTTGACAGAGCCTCTCCCATTCTTTCATCCGCTCTTTTTTGCACCTCTCACCACTCTTCACCTTCTTTTTACTCTCCATATACTCTGCTCTTCTATTAACACTTCTGTTTTGTAAAACCTCTCATAAGCTACCTTTTTCTTTTATCACACCCTTTACTTCTTCATTCCACCCTCACTCTTCTTCCTCCTGCACCCACCCTCCTATAGCCACAAACTTCTGCCCCACATTCTAATACTGCATTTTTAAACTATCCCAACTCTCTTCAACCCCCACTACTCCACTTGTACTAGCCCACCTTTCTGCCAATAGTTGCTTATATCTCACCCTAACTTCCTCCTCCCTTAGTTTATACACTTTTTACCTCTCTCTTACTTGCTGTGCCATTTTCTTTTTGTCCCATCTACCTTTACTCTAACTGTAGCTACAACCAAATAATGATCTGATATATCCGTTGCCCTCTATAAACATGTACATCCTGAAGCTACTCATCAACCTTTTATCCACCAATACATAATCCAACAAACTACTTTCCTTACGTGCTATATCATACCTTGTATATTTATTTATCCTCTTTTTCATAAAATATGTATTACTTATTACCAAACCTCTTTCTACACATAGCTCAATTAATGGTTCCCCATTTACATTTACCCTGGCACCCCAAATTTACCTACTACTCCATCCACAACATTTTTACCTCACTTTAGCATTAAGATCCCCAACCACTATTACTCTCTCACTTGGCTCAAAACTCCCACACACTCACTCAACATTTCCAAAATCTCTCTCTCCTCTACACTTTCTCCAGGTGCATAAACACTACTATAACCCACTTTTCACATCCAACCTTTATTTTACTCCACATAATCCTTGAATTTATACATTTATATTCCTTCTTTACCTGCCATAACTGATTATTCAACATTATTGCCACTCCTTCTTTAGCTCTAACTCTATTTGAAACCCCTGATCTAATCCCATTTATTTCTCCCCACTGAAACTCTCCTACCCCTTCAGCTTTGTCTCACTTAAAGCCAGGACATCCAGCTTCTTTTCATTCATAACATCTACAATCATCTCTTTCTTATCATTCGCACAACATCCACGCACATTCAAACATCCCACTTTGACGGTTTTTATTCTTCTTCTTTTTAGTAAGCTATACAGGAAAAGGGTTACTAGCCCATTGTTCCGGGATTTTAGTTGACTTTTACAACACGCATGGCTTACGGAGGAAAGATTCTTATTCCACTTCCCATGGATATGAAAGGGAAAATCAATAAGAACAAGAACTATTAAGATAAAATCAAAGAAAACTCAGATGAGTGTGTATATATAAACGTGTACATGTTTGCAGTGTGACCTAAGTGTAAGTATAAGTAGCAAGACATACCGGAAATCTTGCATGTTTATGACAGAAAAAAGACACCAGCAATCCTACCATCATGTAAAACAGTTTCAGGTTTCTGTTTCACAGTCACCTGGCAGGATGGTAGTACCTCCCTGGGGGTTGTGCTCTACCAACCTACTACCTTAATATATCTTAATATAAACATTAAGCTCTTCTGTAAAATATATTTGACTTAATGTTTTGTGAAAGCCTTTCTCTATTACATTCGTTGCAGTTGCAAAGTATCTGGTATTCATAATGAATGATCAATCACTAAATAGCCAAATTATTATTTACTTACTACTAGCTTATACCTGTTCACAAATTAACTAATATTTGTTACCTGTATATTTTCAACGCCTTGATTTTAGTATGAAGCAGCACCTGTTTTTTTTTTTTAATTAATATGAAAGTCTTCCACAAAGGCGACAGAAATTTCCAAGAAAAATATGGCGTAAAATAGCCTTTGTAAGAGAACATCTAAGTGACTTCCTGTTAGAATTAAGGTAACTCTCAAGATGCTGATTGGCACTTGTGTAGTATATGGAGGATTATTGAGTCTCTGATGTAGGTGGCTAAATGTTTTTCAATTAACTATGTCTTAGTTACATAGCCAGGTTCGCTTGTACAGTAT
>WNWK01057145.1:0-10822 GCA_009830355.1 Cherax destructor
TATGTTTTTTATCACGATTTTACGTTTGTTTAACTTGAATCCCTTTTTATCAGCGATGTTATTTTTTAAAACCGGGACAGTGATTTTGATAGCTTAAAAACCCGGGACATAAACATGACCATGATTAACTCTAACTGCTCTTCTGCCTAATATACTAATACTAATAAAAAAATTTAAAAACTAAAAATTTTTTTGGAAGGTATAGTTATTCTTCACGGGAGTTTGGTTATTTAAAGTGTTTATATTTTTTTTTTTGGGGAACATTAAAACTCACTACATTAACCAGGTTCAGTGATAAAAAATATTAAAATAGTGTAAATTTTATCACACAAGCAACTCTATTACAGTCACAGTCACTATAAATTAAAGACGTTAAGTTTTATTTTAAGAAAATACAATATAAATTAATATGAAATTTTCTCAAAATATTTATACAACATTTGTAAATTTTCTGTTGAAAAATTTATAATTTATATGTTTCAGGAAGATCTGACAAATTATTCTATATATTAAATAAAATTGTTGCATTATTTATAAGAGTGAGATAAGATAAGTTTTTCTTCGGATTTTAACGGAGGGTTAGCACCCGGGATAAACCCAAGAAAGAAAAGCATCGAGGACTGTCTGTCTTATTTCCATTGGGGTCCTAATCTTGTCCCCCAGGATGCAACCCCCACACCAGCTCCTAACACCCATGTACCTATTTGCTGTTAGGTGAACATGACAACAGGGTAAGGAAACACGAAATATTTCACCCCCGGAATCGAACCCGGCCCTGTGTGTGAAGCGGAGTCTAACCAGGCCACCGGGCCTGGTGGCTGTTCTGGTAGAGTATGAAAGAGAAACTTAAGTCCAGCCTGATGATTTATTCATTACCATTAAAAAAGTATCAAGTACAAAAATTGTTCAGGCAAAACTAATCAATAGCCGTAATGTTTATGTTTATGTATTTTAATTCAATATGTAATTAACCCTTTATTACTGTAATGGAATCCCTTTTCTTTTAAAAGATCATTATTGCTGCAACTTTGTAACCTAGCAGAACACTAAAATTTTTTTAAACTAAATTCATTCCCAATGAACAAGAAATGGAAGATCAACCCAATCCTTCACAATCTTTTGACTACTGCTCACAGAATATGCAATGGGTGAATAATAGCTATCGCTAACTTTTAATAACAAAATTGTATACTCTAAAGTACAGTGGCCCCTCGGTTTTCGGCATCCCCAAAACCCTTTCAACATTTATGCAAGTGTATTTTCGAAATGCTGTTGAAGTGTATTTTTGGGTCTGAAATAGACTAACCTATGACATTATTTATTAAGGAAGTAAATTGTCGTAAAGCACTTGAGCAGCATTCTGAACGAATTTTCGAAAACCGAGGACCACTGTATAGTATATAAAATACATAATAAATTAACTTTTTAGAAAGACATGTCAACTGCTATATATAATTAGTATTTCATATAAAAATTGTAAACTGTACTGTACTTCAGCTATAGAATTTTTCTGGTCATTTTTCACTATGCTTTGCACTTACCCATGCCATATAAATGCAAATGATAAAACGAGATGGAAAATTACCAAGAGCCTTGCCTCCCCCTAATTTTAAAAATACTGAAAATATTGACTGCCTTGGGACAAGCATTCACGTATGTCAGTTTCGAGTACTGTAATCCTAGTTTTACAGTCATTTCAACACGAAGTAATCACCACTCTAACCCTTAAACTGTCACACGTAGATCTAGTTTACGCGTAGTGCTCCCAACGAGATCTAAGTTTTTTAAATGCTTTCAGCCTTTCCCTGATAAGCCTGAGTTGCCCAGACATTAGAAAAAGGGTCTGTCCACTCAGTGTGTGCAGTATTACAAAATTCGGGATGCCAAAAAATGCGCTCTTCATATTAAACAAAAAGAACAATTTATTTTTTTCTCAAAATATTCAGAGTGCTTACGCGCCCAAAGTAGATCACTGTGGACAGTTTAAGGTTAAGAGGCATTACTGAATAATATCCATCACAATAACTTTGTTAAAGCATACATAAACATACAAGATAATATCAAAGATGCATTCCATGCAGAATTAAAATACAATGATCCCATCCATCCATCCATCCATCCATCCATCCATCCATCCATCCATCCATCCATACATACAGGTATAAACAAACATAATACAGAATTACAAGACAAATATGAAATCATACTTGCTGTTTTTCTTACCTTGTTATAGGGGGAAAACACAAACAGTGCGGATATCGGCAAAACCCCAAAGGTACCCCCCCTGTGATAAAATGCATGCATTTATCCACACCTACACCATTTAATATCACATCACACTACACCCACACCAGCACCTGTATCAGTCTATAACGTATTACAAAGAGCACCATGGTCCCTTTACATAATCCCATGCAGTACTCTAAGAGGCCCTTTAACCCCTCACCCTAGGAATTCAGTGGTCAGAAAATCCTTCAACCAAAGACTGGGGAAAGCCTCATAGTAAAACAAATATGTTTACCTCCCTGCATTCAATTTGAAATTTAAAGCACTGTAATAATATCTGACCTTTATACAGTACTACATTATTTTCCAATAATTAATTTTATTGTATTTATGAACCCAAAGAATATTTCATTGAATATTTTATTTCCCGCAAAGTTCATATGACACTAACTCAAACCAGTGCTTTGGTTGCAATAGTGACTACATCACTTAACTGTGTGAAGTACCTACACGGTAGTCCTGCTCAGCCATACTAAAGTTAAATCACATCTGTACCAAAACTAAATTATTTTACACCCACACTAGGTAACCAGAATAAATACTGATAAGTCAAGCTATATTATACTCAAAGCCACACTGTGCTATTTTCATAGCCAAGCTAGATCATTAACACACCTTGAATAGGGTTTTCCACACTAGGGTGGGTCTCTCCACACACACAACAGAGTGGGTCATGCTTATGGTTATAGGCATGCATGTGTTACAAAATTTGATATATGCCAAGTAACCTCATTTATTAATAAGGTAATTTTATCTGGTTGTATGTATTCTTTATTAAACAACTATTTATATTACAGTGAACATGCTATCAACCTCTATGTTTGAAATATTATTTATTATATATTAGTTAATGACCTTTAAATAACATGTTTGTTTCACAAGGCATTGAAAATAGGGTAAGATCTTTTTATTTCTTCAAAAGTAAATAAAATTAAGTACCACAGGTACTGGTAAGGTAATGTATATACAGAAATCAAGAGTTATATAAGATGAGTATTTTTAGAGGACATGCTTGTTAGGGGACCCTCGAGAATGGTCATACCAAATTTCTGAGAGAACTCCCACATGAGCATAAGAAACACTTTGCCAGTACATCTTATGAATGAAATTCCTTGAAGGCACAACATTGTTAAATTTTTTAAGAAACATTCCTTTAAATACTATACATCTGAGAAACTAGAGAAGTATATCCATGCTCCACATGACACTCCTAAGTGTGCCTTTGATATTTTACCATAAGACATGCTCCTAAATATCCGAGTAAACAAGAAAAGATTAAAGCCTTGTGGGAATCAGCCCCCACCCTCCCATAGAGTTCCAAGTTATTAATGCGGGAGAAATTAAAACCCACCGCCTGCCAGTCTGCTTCCTCATCAATCAAATGTTGTCTCATTGCTTTCACTGCTTCTGCTTTCTTGATCTGCTCTGTTGCTGACTTGTAGAGAACAGCTGGCCCTGTCTAAACACCAGAAATATTATTGTTTAGTCTATTGTTCACAACATTAATAAATTCAATCCTGTATATCAATGCAAATGTTTCAGTATAATAGGAACTCATTTAAACTAATTACGATAAACTAAAGATCAAACTTTGCTATACTATTTACTCTACCTCATAATTAATAAGCAATTACAATATTCACTGAAATGTTTATAATTAGGATATAACATGAATAATTCTAACCGGGGAACTCTTAGAAAAGTTTTTTTATGTACGTAGAATATATTTCTGTTTACTCTTCATCATTCAGGAAATTATCTGTGGACAGTTACCATAGACATGGTTGGATACTGCAACAACTAATTAGTGCTACCACACTACAGCTGGGTACATCTGATGGAGGCTTGTCAATATAATGGTCAAAACTCGGGATGGATATGATAAGTCAAATTCAGTTTAACAGTGAGAAAAGGATAAAAAAATGGGGGCAAACTCCACTGCTACAAGTTTTATTGACAAATACCTTTGATCGTTGAAAAAGGTGAGAAGGATTTGGTTGAATCTTGAGAAGGATAGAGAAAGAAACAGTTTAAGAAGTTTGTTAATGCATGTAACACTGCTCATGAAAATACAAGAAAATGACAACAATACAAAATGTAATATTTATTAAGAGTCCAGCGTGTCAATAACAAAGGCATTCAGGCAGCCATGCTGTCATCTAATGGCACAACGTGCAAGCGGATGCAAAACTTACCTTCACAAACTGCATCGCAGACTCATTAATCTTCGGAGAGGTGCGGGTGATTCTGGAAGGTATGTATTCATGGACCTTTAGGTCCAAAGATGCCTGTACAGGTACGAAGAAATGGTTGCAAAACTAATTTCTCAATACACTACAACCAACATAATGCTTACATAAATAATCAGTGTGCAATAATTCACTAACCTTGATTCGTATCCCATTAAGAAAGATGCACAAAAGGGATATTTAATGACTGTACTATGTGCATTAAATATAGAGTACATAATGCATTTTTACATGTTAGTTACTATATTATACTGAAGACTGCCTTGTTCCAATAATATTTTAGAAACGAAGAATTAAGTATATAACATCTTACATTTTATCGTGTAGGGAATCAAGTGACATTGCTCGTTTGGGGACAGGGCGTGCCGAGTTCTGGCCCCCATACCGCAAATTACCCGGCATCTGAAATAACATATTTTTACAAGTTTGGAAACCTTGATTCAATCTGCAAGAAAAGTACAAATCAGAAGCAAAATGAGTGTGATTAATTCTAATGATGATGTACAAATTTACACCACTGGATATGCCAACACTCAAAATATGCTTAACAATATATACTGTACATTACTATGTGGGAAAAAAAAGCCAATGAAAATAGTAATAAGACACAACAGTTACAATACACAATGCTCTCAGTTGGGATATGTAACCCGATTAAAATATCCCTCTATCTGGATTTGTTGTAAGCAGACTTTGTTGCCAGAATAGACAGGCTTAAGAGTACTAACAACTATGGCTATGGCAGGATTTCACTCCATTTATGGGGTGTCAAAAATGCAAAAATTATATATACAGTCATACCTCGGTTAGCGATGGCGTCAGATACCGATAAAATCGGTTAGCGATACATTTTTACGTCAAAATATTGACTCAGTTTACGATAATTGTTCGGTTTACGATATTCGTCGTCCCGGACGCGTCCGCGTGGCGCCCAGCTGTGAAGGGCACTCCAGGGAGCGTCAGTGTGCTATTGTTTACAAGCAAGCGACCACCACCCACGCCACCCACGCATTCATACCAGTATATTGTCATTATTCCACTGTTTTTAGTGCTTGCAACTGATAAATAAGCTACCATGGGTCCAAAGAAAGCTCCTAGTGCCAGCTTTGTGGTAAAGAGGCTCAGAAATACAGTAGAACTGAAGAAGGAGATAATAGAAAAATACAGTGGACCCTCGGTTAACGAATACCCCGGAAATCGTACAATTATGTAAGTATAATTTTTTAATTGCATGTGGAAGTGTATTTTTGGGGGTCTGAAATAGACTAACCTACGTGACATTATTTCTTAAGGACGTAAATTCGTTCGGTAATGGCACTTGAGCAGGCTTCTGGGATGAATTTTTTTCGTTAACCGAGGGTCCACTGTATGAAAGTGGAGTGCGTATCACTGAGCTGGCCAGGCTGTAGGGTAAAGCCTATTCTACCATCGCTACCATTGTGGCCAAGGGAAATACACGTAAAATCAAGGAAGCTGTTGTTGCGAAAGGTGCATTTGTGATCACAAAACAGAGATCGCAAGTGCTGGAAGATGTGGAAAATTTGTTGTTGGTGTGAATCAACGAGAAACAGTTAGCAGGAGATAGTGTTACGCAGGCAATAATATGTGAAAAAGCAAAACAGTTGCATGATGATTTCGTTAAGAAAATGCCTGCAACGAGTGCTGAAGTGAGCGAATTTAAAGCCAGCAGAGGCTGGTTTCAAAGATTTAAGAATCGAAGTGGCATATACAGTGGTACCTCGACTTACGATGGTCCCCAAACTCACCCTTTTATGTAAGTTTATTTTTTTAAATGCTTTTGTAAGTGTAATTTTGGGGGTCTAAAAGGACTAGTCTATTTTACATCATTCCTTATGGGGATAAATTCGTTTGGTAATGGCACTTGAACAGCATTCTGGAATGAAAAAATATCGTAAGTCGAGGTACCACTGTATAGTGTTGTGAGGCATGGTGAGGCAGCCAGTTGTGACAAAAGTGCGGCTGAAAAATATGTACCTGAATTCCAGGGGTACATAAGAGGCTGAACAATTCCAACCCCAACAAGTGTTTAATTGTGATGAAACAGGCCTGTTTTGGAAGAAAATGCCCAACAAGACCTTCATTACTCAGGAGGAAAAGGCACAGCCAGGACACAAGCCTATGAAAGACAGGCTAACTCTGATGCTTTGTGCTAATGCCAGTGGTGATTGCAAAGTGAAGCCTTTACTGGTGTATCATTCTGAAAATCCCCGAGTGTTTGGCAGATGCGGTATCACCAAGTCTAACTTGTGTGTGATGTGGAAGTCTAACAAAAAGGCATGGGTCACAAAGGACATTTTCTTAGATTGGTTCAATGGCATGTTTGGCCCCAGTATGAAGAAATATCTCCAGGAAAATAATTTGCCACTTAAGTGCCTCCTGATAATGGACAATGCTCCTTGTCATCCTCCAACCTTGGTAGAGAAAATTGTGGAGGACTTTAAATTCATCAAAGTGAAGTTCTTGTCCCTTAATACCACTCCTCTCCTCCAGCCCATGGACCAGCAGGTCATTTCCAACTTTAAAAAACTCTACACCAAAGCAATGTTTCAAAAGTGCTTTGATGTGACCACAGACATGAATATAACCCTAAGAGACTTTTGGAAAAATAATTTCCATATCCTGCATTGTGTACACCTTATAGGTAAGGCTTGGGAGGGAGTGACTACCAGGACTTTGAATTCTGCCTGGAGAAAATTGTGGCCAGACTGTGTCCTAGAGAGGGATTTTGAAGGTTTTTGGGCTGAGCATCAGAACCCTGAGCCTGAGCCTCAGCCTGTTGTGAAAGAAATTGTGGAACTGGGCAAGTCCATGGGGTTGGAGGTGAGTGGTGAGGATGTGGAACAGTTGGTGGAGGAGCACAATGAAGAGCTAACCACTGAAGATCTGCAAGAGCTTCAACAGCAACAAGAGACCACAGGTCAGGACAATGGTTCAGAGGAGGAGGAGGTGGAACAGAGATGGAAGAAGGTGCCTTCTTCAGTGATTAAGGAGATTTGTGGAATGTGGAGCAGGGTGCAAGGCTTTATGGATGAATATTACCCTAACCATGCTGTTGCAGGCCGTGCTGACAACCTGTACAATGACACAGTGGTGTCCCATTTCAGGGATGTGTTAAAGAATCGCCAGACACAGAGCTCCCTGGACAGATTTTTTGTTAGAGAGGGGTCCAGTGACTCTCAACCTGGTCCTAGTGGCATTAAAAGAAAAAGGCCAGTAACCCCAGAAAAGAACTTGCCACCTGAAGTGTTAATGGAAGGGGATTCCCCTTAAGATAAAGATAAGATAAGATAAGATTTCTTCGGATTTTTAACCCCGGAGGGTTAACCCAAGAAAGTCAGTGCGTCATCGAGGACTGTCTGTCATATTTCCATTGGGGTCCTTAATCTTGTCCCCTAGGATGCGACCCACACCAGTCGACTAACAACCCAGGTACCTATTTGCTCCTAGGTGAACATGTCAACAGGTGTAAGGAAACATGTCGAAATGTTTCTACCCGCCGGGAATCGAAACCGGGCCCTCTGTGTGTGAAACGAGAGCTCTAGCCACCAGACCACTGGGCCACCAACAACTCTTCAATAAATGTAAGTGACATGTTATTGTACTACATTTACATGTATTTCTTTAATGTTCATTAAATTGTGTATTATTTAATGTCAAAAAGTCTGGAACGGATTAATTTTATTTCCATTATTTCTTATGGGGAAAATTGATTCGGATAACGATGAATTCGCTTACAGATACGCCCTCTCTGACGGATTAATATCACTAACCGAGGTATGACTATATTGTACAGTGGACCCCCGGTTTTCGTGATTTTTTTGTTCCAGAATGCCGTTCAAGTGCCATTACCAAACAAATTTATTCCCATAAGGAATAATGTAAAGTAGACTAGTCCTTTTAGACACCAAAAATACACTTACAAAAGCATTTAAAAAATACACTTACATAAAGGGCGAGTTTCGAGCAGGAAGAACACCGGGGTCCACTGTACTACAAATCTTGCTCTCTTGTCAAACACAATGTTTGCAGGTTTGAAAAAATGCAAAATGAAGCAATGGATATCACACTTGTAAGTCCAAATACTGTACAGTACCAACAAATTACAGTACTGTCCTGTACTGTGCAGTACTTAACATGTCGAATGAGATTAATATTTCTTAGCATCAAGGATGAAGACAATTTCTAAGTTTTTAACTGCTGAGGATGTAGACAATTTCTAAGTTTTAAGAAACCTTTAACCCTTTCAGGGTTTTGGTCGATACTAGTACGGCTTACGCCCAGGGTTTTGGACGTACTAGTATGCCTAAATTCTAGCGCCCTCAAATCAAGCAGAAACAGGCTGTTAGGCCTAGATGTGAGAGAATGGGTCTGTGCGGTCAGTGTGCGCAGTATAAAAAATCCTGCACACCACAGTGCATAATGAGGAAAAAACAAAAAACGACCGTGTTTTTGGTTTAAAACAGCAACTTTGCAGTCTATTTTCGTATGGTATTTATGCTTGTATTCTCGTTTTCTTAGTCTCATTTTATAGAATGGAAGATATATTACAGAAATAGAGATTATTTTGATTGGTTTACGATGACAAGTACAGTGGTACCCCGGTTTCGATGGTCCCCAAACTCACCCTTTTATGTAAGTTTATTTTTAAATGCTTTTGTAAGTGTAATTTTGGGGGTCTAAAAGGACTAGTCTATTTTACAACATTTCTTAAGGAGATAAATTCGTTTGGTAATGGCACTTGAACAGCATTCTGGAATGAAAAATATCGTAAACCGGGTACCACTGTACCTTGAAACTGAGCGCAAATTAGCGAAAATGTTCGATTTTGGCCGATGTTCAGAGTAAACAAATCACACCATGCGTCCAATACACATCAACTGGCGAGTCTAATATTCTTGCACAAGTGCACTGATTTTATTTATACCATTTTTACAATGATGCAGTTGTATACATAACAGTAAATCTTCTATTTTTGTGAGAATAAAAATTCAAAATGGAAAGTAAAAAGTAATGTAAGAGGGGCCTGGAGACGTGACTAATGATGTTATTTTAGTGCCAGGAATGTCTGCCTTGTTTATTCTGGACCCTATTTTGAAATTGGCATCGTTTGAAATTTGTGTGAAATTGGCCAAATTGCCATTTTCTGACAACTATTTTGGGTAGTTGAAAGTGGTAAATAGGTGGTTTCTTGTACTCAATCGATAGAAGAAATGGAGTTCTAGCGAAACATTGAATTTGCTGAAAATAGGGCTCAAAGTGGGCGAAATCGCCGATGCGTAAATGTCATCGATACCGATAACTTCACGAAAGCATAATTCCGTTAGTTTTCGATCAAATTTCATAATTTTTGCGGCGTTATGATCAGAAAAGATTTTCTATCATTTCATAAGAAATTTTTTTTTTTTTTAAATTCTTGGACCCTGAGAACGAGTTTCGGAGAGGGTCCTTGGACCCTGAAAGGGTTAATAAGGGTCGGGCACGTACTAGTACGTCATTGCAGCCAGGTCGGTCACATACATGTACTCATAAATTCTAGCACCTTCAAATCTGGTGGAAGAAAGCTGGCAGGCCTACATATGAAAGAATGGGTCTGCGTGGTCAGGTGCGCAGTATAAAAAACCTGAAGCATGCAGTGCATAATGAAAAACTCCGGCCGTGTTTTTTTTTTTAAAACAGCTACTTTCAAGTGTATTTTCATGTATTTATGGTTGTATTCTGCTTTTCTTGGTCTCATTTTTATAGAATGGAAGATATGGTACAGAAATAGTGATGATTTTGATTGGTTTTTCAATGACAAGTACATTGAAACTGAGCACAAAGTAGCGAAAATGTTCGATTTTTCCGATGTTCAAGAGTAAACAAATCACGCCATGCATCTAATACACATCAACTGGCATGTCTAATATTCTTGCACAAGTGCGCTGATATTATTTACCGTTTTTACAATGATGCAGTTGTATACATAACAGTAAATCTTCTATTTTTCGAGAATAAAAATTCAAAATGGAAAGCAAAAGTAATGTAAGAGGGGCCTGGAGACGTGACTAATGAACAGATAAAATGTTTTTCGAGTGCCATATGTCTGTCTCGTTTATTCTGGACCCTATTTTGAAATTTGGGATCTTTTGAAATTTTGTGAAATTGGCCAAATTACCAATTTCTGACCACCTTATTGGGTAGTTGAAATCGGGAAATTGGCGGTTTTTTACTAATTGATAAAAAATAGAATTCAGCGAAACACTATAATTTTAGTGACGCATTGGAAT
>WNWK01057146.1:0-10822 GCA_009830355.1 Cherax destructor
CAATCGTCAAGGTCATTTATATATATTATAAACAACAACGGGCCCAAAACTGATCCCTGTGGAACGCCACTTGTTACAGATCCCCACTCCGATTTAACCCCATTTATGCACACCCTCTGCTGGGCATAAACAAAGGAGATATTAATAAAATACTGAGGATATCGAACCAAGTAAGAACCAGAAATAACGGATTTAAATTGGATAAATTTAGATTTAGAAAGGACATAGGTAAGTACTGGTTTTCGAACAGAGTTGTAGATGCGTGGAACAATCTTCCGAGTACTGTGATAGAGGCTAGGACCTTGGTGATGGACCAGGTGCTTCGACTTATTCAGTGCCCTGGTGATGGACCAGGTGCTTCGGCTTATTCAGTGCCCTGGTGATGGACCAGGTGCTTCTGCCGGGTCACCATTTGGAGAAGACCCGGGCCGGATGTACCGGCGAACATACAACAACAACAACCAGGTGCTTCGGCTTATTCAGTGCCCTGGTGATGGACCAGGTGCTTCAGCTCCTGTGGTGCTCTTGTGATGGACCAGATTCTTCAGCTCTTCCAGTACCCTGTTTTATAATGCCCTGATTATCGAAGCATATTCCATGGATGGAGTAGGTGGGTTGGGTAGGAGTTTTTGTTTGTGGGATTGGTTTTCGGTTTTAGGGGGACCTGCCTAGCGTGGACCAGTTGGCTTGCTGCAGTGTTCCTTATTTCTGTTTTCTTGTGAGTGAGAAGGGTTGGATTTGAACGGGATTTGCACAATTGTTGGGGGGTTGTCGGGGTTTGTTCCTTGGATGGGGATAGGTTGGACAAATATTTTTGTTGGTGGGTTGGTTTTGACATGGACCTGCCAAGTATGGGCCAGTAGGCCTGTTGCAGTGTTCCTCCTTTCTTATGTTCTTATGTTCTTGGGTGGCTTTAAAAAGAGATTGGACAAATATATGAGTGGGAGGGGCTGGGTTTGATTGGTGTCGTGAGTACGGGAGTAAATTCTTAGGTAGTGGTGGTTTTGATAAGGACTTGCCTTGTATGGGCCAGTAGGCCTTCTGCAGTGTTCCTCCATTCTTATGTTTGTGTGGGGGTCTCGCTTTACTGGGGCTTGGCAAGGGGGTCCTCCGGATCTAATCGGAAACTTTCAATTTCTATCACTATTTACAAAGGAACTTGTGTTGCTTTTCTTTCATGGCTCAGCCTTGTGCAACACATCTTCCTCGTACCATCGAGAAGTCGGGTTTGATACGGCTTATGGTGTGAGTGGCCCTGATAACCCCAAGGGAGGAGGAGACGCGCTCAACCGTCTCAGCTTGTGAGGGACGCCACGTGGAGAGTCATCCCAAGGTGGTGCACATGACCTGCCAGCCGTGAGTGCCTAACCTGAAGGTGAGTCAGTGCAACATACACTGAGCGACTGTGATGGCGAGCCCAAGGGCAGGGCCATTGACACAGGACAGAGCTCAATGTCGAAGAAGAGAGGGAGCGTACCAGGTCCTCCTGCCATAAATGGCGGATAGCCTTCCAAACTGTCCTTTCAAATTCAAAGTTTTATTTCCTTGCAAGTTTACATTGCGATTATCTAATACAATAATGCGTTGCAGTTTACATTTAGTAAGTAAGTTTATTCAGGTATACACAAATAGTTACATAGATCATCATACATAGACTATACAGATACTGACTTATGTATTAATAATTTTCTTAAAAAGACCCAATACCTCTATAATAAGCATTGCCCTAAAAAAACTAAACAAATCATAGCTAAAAGACTAAACAGTCCCTGGCTAACACCCAGCATACTCAAATCTATTAATATAAAACACCTATATGAAAAACAGTACAGAATGGGTCAAATAACAAGAGAACAAACAAAACGTTACTCATCAAACCTAACCATCCTGATTAGGTCAAAAAAATTGTACTATGAGAACAGATAACATAACTTAAAAGGTGATATAATAAAGACCTGGAAAACCCTATCTGAAATTCTAGGAATTAAAAAGATATCCACTAACAGAACAATCAAGCTAACAAAACTAGATGAACCCCTACTCCCACCTACTGAAAGAGCAAACAGACTCGATGATTTCTTCACAATAGGAAAAAAGCTGGCAAGCAAAATCCCAAGTTCAAACACTCCACCTAACGACTATCTCACTGGCACTTCTACAAACACACTATTCCTAGCCCCGACCAACCCAATAGAAGTTTCACTTATGATCAACACATTAAAAAACAAGGCAGGAGATCCAAATAACTTGCCACATTTTATATACAAAAAAGCTTCTCAAGTTCTCTCACCAATTATTGCAACACTATTTAACAAATCCATCGAATCCTCTACCTTCCCATCAATACTCAAAATAGCAAGGGTTACCCCCATACATAAAGGAGATGAATCAAACCTGAATAACTATACAGTGGACCCCCGGCTATTTTATTATTATTAACACATTGGCCGATTCCCACCAAGGCATCATCATTCACTCCATCACTGTCTTGCCAGAGGGGTGCTTTACACTACAGTTATAAAGCTGCAACATTAACACCCCTCCTTCAGAGTGCAGACACTGTACTTCCCATCTCCAGGACTCAAGTCCAGCCTGCCGGTTTCCCTGAATCCCTTCATAAATGTTACTTTGCTCACACTCCAACAGCACGTCAAGTATTAAAAACCATTTGTCTTCATTCACTCCTATCAAATACGCACACGCATGCTTGCTGGAAATCCAAGCCCCTCGCACCCAAAACCTCTTTTACCCCCTCCCTCCAACCTTTCCTAGGGCGACCCCTACCCCGCCTTCCCTCCACTACAGATTTATACACTCTCGAGGTCATTCTATTTCGTTCCATTCTCTCTACATGTCCGAACCACCTCAACAACCCCTCCTCAGCCCTCTGGATAATAGTTTTGGTAATCCTGCACCTCCTCCTAATTTCCAAACTCCGAATTCTCTGCATTATATTCACACCACACATTGACCTCAGACATGACATCTCCACTGCCTCCAGCCTTCTTCTCGTTGCAACATTCATCACCCATGCTTCACACCCATATAAGAGCGTTGGTATAACTATACTCTCATACATTCCCCTCTTTACTTCCATGGACAAAGTTCTTTGTCTCCACAGACTCCGAAGTGCTCCACTCACCCTGTTCCCCTCATCAGTTCTATGATTCACCTCATCCTTCATAGACCAATCTGCTGACATGTCCACTCCCAAATATCTGAATACATTATAATAATAATAATAATAATAATAATAATACTTTATTGAGACATGGTACAATGATACATGGTTGGGTAGACAAGATACATAGGTACTATTAATGAGATGTACATGCCAAAAGCCCCTCCTCCATACTTTCTCCCTCCAATTTGATATCCAATCTTTCATCACCTAATCTTTTTGTTATCCTCATCACCTTACTCTTTCCTATATTCACTTTCAATTTTCTTCTTTTACATACCTCACCAAATTCATGTGCCATTACCAAACGAATTTACTTCCTTAAGAAATAATGTCACGTAGGTTAGTCTATTCCATATTACCATTCGAGAATCTAAACACTTGTAACAATCTAATATCATCATATAATAATTTAAACAGTAAAATTTCATCATATTGTAATTTGAAAACAATTTTTAACTAGAATAAACTCAATAAATTTCTCTAATATTAAGTACATAGTCTTTAAGTTACTAGATTAAGCTGCCCCTAATGCCATGGCATGTCAGTGGCTCTCCTTACACTCAGTTTACATTGTAACTACCAATACCTATGTAATCTGCAATCTGCAATGAAATAAAATTTACTTTACTTTACTATTTCAGAACCCCAAAAATACACTTCCTCAAGCACTTACAATATTGTACTTACATAATTCTACGATTTCCGGGGTGTTCGTTAGCCGGGGGTCCACTGTAGGCTGGTATCTAACTTACCCCTTCTTTCCACAATCTTTGAAAAATTAATTCATAGACAGATATATTCCTACCTCATCTCCCACAATGTACTCAACCACTATCAATTTGGATTCAGGCCTAATAAAAATACAAATGATGCTATTATACACATGCTAGAAATAATTTACACCGCTCTTGAGAAAAAAGAAATCCCAGTGGGAATCTTCATTGATTTACGTAAAGCTTTTGATACAGTTGACCATGATCTGTTACACCTAAAATTATCACACTATGGTATAAGAAGGCACTCCCTGAACTACCTAAAATCATACCTTAGCAACAGAAGCCAATATGTGTACACAAATTGAGCTAGCTCTACCATGCAAACTATTACAGTAGGTGTCCCACAGGGAAGTGTTCTTGCCCCACTTCTCTTTCTCATTTACATTAACGACCTAACAAATGCATCCCAACTACTCAAATCCATACTATTTGCAGATGACACTAAATACGTTTTCTCTCGCCCAAGCCCAGACATACTAGCCAACACTGTAAATGCTGAATTCCAGAAAATATCTACCTGGATTATGACTAACAAACTTACTCTCAATATTGATAAAACCTATTTCATTAACATAATGATAAATGGGTCCCTTATCACAAAACTCACAGAGGGAAAATTCTTAGGAATCCATCTTGACAGTGGCCTAAAATTTCAGACATATACAACAAATTTCCAAGAAAGTCTCAAAGACCGTGGGAATACTATCCAAGATACGGTACTATGTTCCACAACCAGCTCTCCTTACCCTATATCACTCACTCATTTACCCCTACCTCACCTATGGAATCTGCGCATGGGGCTCTACATCAATAACTCATCTCAGACCACTAATAACACAACAAAAGGCTGAAGTTAGAATGATAGCAAATTCACACTCCAGACAACATACTCCACCAATATTCAAAAATCTATACTTACTCACCATACAAGACATCCATACTTTTTACTGTGCCTCTAACATACATAGAACACTAAATGCAAATATTAACCCACCACTCAAACTTCTTACCAACCTTAACAGGACACATGACCATAACACTAGACACAGATCACTCCTCGATGTTCCCCATGTCCATCTAACACTATGCAAAAACTCAATGCACATAAAAGGCCCAAAAATTTGGAATTCATTACTTGTGATTGCCATAGAAACCCTGCCTGTACCCCAATTCAAAATGCTGCTAAAAAACCACCTTCTCACCCAAACCTAAGTGCACAATATCTAACATTCCCAACAAAATTAATTAATCACTTAAGGATCGGACGTTGTAGTTAAGAACTGTTATACTTTTAGTAGTGTTTAGGACAGTGTGGGCTTGTGATGCGGTGTAGTAGAGGCAGTTATTTTCCAGTAAATTTTGAATGGGTGTTTGATTAAATAGGTTTAGATCAGGGTCGACGTGATCATTAGTAAAGTAAATTTGATTTCATTGCAGATTGCAGATTACATAGGTATTGGTAGTTACAATGTAAATTGAGTGCAAGGAGAGCCACTGACATGCCATGGCATTAGGGGCAGCTTAATCTAGTAACTTAAAAACTATGTACTTAATATTAGAGAAATTTATTGAGTTTATTCGAGTTAAAAATTGTTTTCAAAATTACAATATGATGAAGTTTTACTGTTTAAATTATTATCTGATGATATTAGATTGTTACAGGTGTTTAGATTCTCGAATGGTAATATGGAATTGAGATTATCTTAAGGAAAATGACATTGAGCATTTTTGGCATTAACTTATGAGTACTATTTAGTTTTGGGTGAGTACAGGGTAACATAATAGTAACATATTATTAAAAATTGAGATTATCGTATAGGAAAGTAATAATGAGCATTTTTCAAAGTAGTTTATAGTATGATCATTTAGTTTTGGGTCAGTAGGTTAAATAGTAATTTTGTTATATCATGTATAGTGTGGTGAGTTATAGCACTGATATCTGTAGTAAGGGGATGTTTTGATAAGTATATAACTAATGCACATTTGTCAAATAGAGTATAGTAACATATAAACATAGTGGACTTGGTATTGAGTATGTATTAAGCTAGAATGAAATAAAAAATTAGATATAAACTAATAAGATACAATTACTAAATACAAGGTAGCACCAATGAGTTTGGTATTGGTTATGTATTAAGCTAGAATGAAATATAGTACAGTAAAATTAAAAAAATTAGATATAAACTAATAAGATAAAATTACTAATAATAATGTAGCACCAATGAGTTTGGTATTGGTTATGTATTAAGCTAGAATGAAATAAAGTACAGTAAAAATTAAAATTTTTGATAAACTATTAAGTTTAAATTACAAAATTGGGTAGTACCAATGAGTTTGGTGTTGGTTATTTAATAAGCTAGAATGTAATTAGGTAAACTAGATATTACCTATGATATTAACAAGATAATAAGGTAGTTATAAGATATTTATAGAGTAAAGTAGCACCAGACTGTTACTTGTAATTGCACTAGAGAATAGTTGCAATAGATATAAAGGTATAATACAGGTTTATATAAAAGTATAATTAAAAAATAAAGAGGGGCAAAGAATGGTATACAGTAGATATTAAAATAAGCAGAATGGGATTTTTGCCACAGGTTATTAAGGTTAAGATAGGGCAAAGATGTTGTAGCTGTGTATGGAAGCTTGGATCTTTGGCAATGATAGGTTAATAAAAATAAAGGTATAAAATAAGATTGAGCAATGAAGTATAAAAAATGGGGCAATAATAATTATAAATAAAAATTGTGCAATAAAGCTTGAATAATAAGGGGATTTTGTAGTTATCAAATACAAATTAAGACTATGAGGTAGAATTAAGACTATGAGGTAGAATGGTAGTTGGATATAAAAGTGAAAATTTAATGGTTAAGAGGGTATTAGAAGATGAGGTCCAGTGTATTCTCCAATCTTTCGTGCCAAAGAGTATGTCTAAATAAAGTATGGCTTCTGTTTTCCCGAGGTGTAACAATAGTTTGTTGTCTACTAGCCATTTGCTGCAGGACTCCAGTTCCAGTGTTAATACATTAGCTATATCTTGTGGTTCTTTACCTGACACTAACAGAGCACTGTCATCTGCATACAGTAGGAGTTTGCACTTGACACTGATGGGCATGTCATTTACATAACACAGTTGATTTTGACAATTTGTTTTCTATTGTTAATATAGGACTTAAACCAGTCTATGGAACCTATGCCGATAGCTTGAAGTTTCTTAAATAATAGATTGTGGTTGGCAGTATTGAAAGCCTTTTACATGTCTAAAGTTACCATTTCTATGAGATTCCCCATCGACATTTCAGTTCTCGTGTAATCCATCAGATTAATTAGGGAGGTGTTGGTTGAGTAAGAGCTCCTAAAGCCTGATTGGTAACTATGAAGAATGTCATTAAGATACTTAACTATTTGACAGTACACCGCCCTTTTATATTTTTCCCTTTTAATTATTGTTTCAGAAACTGGCTAGAGAAAGCTTCAAAGCTTTCAATAAAATAAAACGTTATGGAGAAGAATAGGAAATTCCTTGAAGACTCTACCGAGTACATTGGGAAGGAGAGCGTGTTAAAGTTCATGAAAAATATCAGAATAACTTTAGACCCTCTACATTATGTTTATAGGAAAGAAATGTTTGAGTGTTATATAATTTTTTGTGCAAAGGAGGGTGTCCCAGTAATTGCCAATTTAAGTGATATTGGGAAGCATCTCAGAAAAGCTGGGATTGGCGTAAAACGCCTTGGAAAAGCATACGAAAATGAATACCTATATCAAGGAATGTGCTGGGTAAACCCAACTGGAAAAAAAATCTATAAAAGGGGTAAAAAAGAAAGCTTATCGATGAGATTTCAAGAAGGAAAAGAAATTAAAAAGAATTAGATCTAAAGATGCAGAATCACCATCTGTGTCAATTCAGACTGTCCCTACCCTAGATCTACATGACTTGAGTAGAGTTTCAAGTGCTGCCTCTTTTCCTGTCCAGAATAAAGATGCCCTCCTAATTGATAAAGCAATTATTTCCTTGACAGGATATAAGAGAGAGAGAGAGAGGAGAAGGATGAGAGGGAGAGAGAAGGATGCAAGAGAGAGAGAGAGATAAGGATGAGAGAGGGAGATAGAAGGATGAGAGAGTAGAGAGAGATCACCTCTGAGGGTAACTTCACCCTCAGAGGTGATAGCCTGGGAAAGGATATCCTCTGTCAGGAAGCCATCATTTGTTAGTTTATTTTTGGGGGTCTGAAACGGATTAATCTACTTTACATTAGTTCTTATGGGAACAAATTTATTCGGTACTCGAAGAGATCGGCACTTGAACAGCCTTTGTAAATCATTTAATTAAAAAAAAAATTAATTTAAGTTAAGGTGATGGTAATAATAATTTTATTTTGAAGTTTGTGAGTGTGAAGCATATAGCATCAGGGAGGGTGAGTGAATTTACACTTTTATACCATGACTGTAACACTGTAGATTTCTACATTAACAGTAATGTTGCTACATCACTGTAGTCTCTCATTAATAGTGCCTTCTGTATGACATTTTATAAATTTCAAGCAATAGATTTTAGGAATTTAGGGTGCTTCACTAATACAGCATTTTTCAGTTATATTGATTTCTATTATTTTCAGCGCTTTCCTTGCTCTTAAGATGGTGTTCAGCAATTTTCAAATATTTTTATTTTTGCATTATATTTTTAGGCCTAATGCTATTGTGCACTTAAATGATAGTGGAAACATACTTTTAGGCTTTTATATGCACTGGCAAGTGAAAAAAAAAATGGCTGTGATTCACTTTATGGGAATGGTCTGGAATGTAACCCATCATATTAGTTAGGTAAAACTGTGCTCCTGCATATTAATTTATACCTAGTTTAAAGTATGCTCATACTTGTTAGGCCAGAGATTATCATTTTATGTATGGCCAGGTGCCAGACAATGTTCTGTGTGTAATATATACCATGAGCTTTTTCTGTACGCTTTGTTTTATGACTATGATTACTTAACATTGCCTTTCTCCATGTATAGTAATAGCAAGCATACCATTATATATGCTGTCCTTATCTTCAATATATACTTGATTTTACTGACGGGGAAGAGAATTAAATGTCTTAAGGCCCATCTTAGTCACTTATCTCATTGATGGTCTAAACTCTTGTGGTATTTGTAACTTGGACTATGCTAGGTGCTGGTTGTCCTTTGCCTTGTTGCACAACCTAAATTGAAAGCCCATTTATATAACTAATGTAAATATCCTTAGTATGAACCGTCTACATATCTACCATAAAGATAATCCATTGCAAAGTTTAAATCTTATGTAGACATAGAATGCATTGTTAGGCGAGTGATGTTTATACTGAGATTGTACAGTCAGTGCATATAAAATATTTATATTGTGAAATATTTAATAAAAACTGTTATAAAAGTTTTATTTTGACTTTCTTTTTTGAGAGGTCCCTAAATTGTGCAAAGATTACATTCTTGTACAGGCTTACCTTGTTAATACAGTACACGTTTTAGAGCACTTCACCGATATGTTGCTTTTCAATTAAATTCATGTTTATTATTTTCAGTGCTTGCCTTGTAGATGGTTTTCAGTAATTTTCAACTTTTTTTTTATTATTTTTACATTTGCATAAGTTTTTTAGGCCTAGAGCTACTGTGCACCTAATAATGATAGTGTTTTTTGGCTTTTATATGCACTGGCAAGTAATAAAACCCTGTGATTTGGAACGGTGATCTTGAACGTAACCCACCGTATTAGTGAGGTATGCCTGTTCCTTACACTGAGCTAAATGACCCTTTGGGTTCAGTACTCTTGTGAGTATAGTACATATATGATATTGTGCACTTCTAGGCAAGTGCACTGATGCTGCAGGTTTCTAGATATTATTGTGGCACTATTCTCTAACCTTGGATCAAACCTGATTACCTGCAAGTCTTTGGGTGCTGTAATAGACAAGGGTGTTGAGCACCTTACAGAGAAGTGCCTTGGTGGTAGTGATGGACTTGATTCAATAACTGGGCTTTTTATATCCTTGCACTGACCCCATTTCTTCTTATTCCCAGGCGTTATATCACCCCCATGGCTTCAATGCTCTTCCCTGATGAAAATAAATTCAAGTACTCCCTTAGGCCTGGTTGAGACCTGTGACAGCTATCATTATTCAAGGTCTGGGTAGGAACATGTCCATGAAACTATATTAATTTAATTTCAATATGGATCACATAACACTTGGTGAATAAGAGGTAATTAAGTTTGATCCAAAGAATGGTAAAATAGTGAAATTATTGAGCAGGAGCAGACTCCTACAGTGCATTACAAGCTATCCAGAAATTTGATTCCCATCACCCTATGCATACAACTTCAGTTATATCACATTTCTAGTAAACACAGACGTCATTTTTCACTGGGTCACTGGACACAATGGCATCAGGTAATAAGCAGACTCAGCCACTCAGTCATCTCTTCATGACTTACCATTTCCCACAGGTATCCTTTTCTTAGACTATTTTTCAGTAATTGCTAGACGACAACTTCACAACCACTGGCAACAATGTGGACTATGCAGAATTCCTACCTGGAGTCTACCTGGAGAGAATTCCATGGGTCAACGCCCCCGCGGCCCGGTCCATGACCAGGCCTCCTGTTGGACCAGAGCCTGATCAACCAGGCTGTTACTGCTGGCCGCATGCAGTTCAACGTACGAACCACAGCCCGGCTGATCAGGTACCGACTTGAGGTGCCTGTCCAGTGCCTGCTTGAAGACAGCCAGGGCTTGTTGGTAATCCCCTGATGTATGCTGGGAGGCAGTTGAACAATCTTGGGCCCCTCACACTTATTGTGTTGTCCCTCAACGTGCTAGTGGCACCCC
>WNWK01057147.1:0-10822 GCA_009830355.1 Cherax destructor
AAATGGGTAGGAGTACCCGTATTTAAAACATGGAGGGGAGAGAAGGAGAAATGCCTCCAACTGATCGCCGCGGAGACAGTGCGACCCTCCTGTAATGAAGCAAATCAGCCCCTCAAGCATTATTTATGTAAGGTGTGATAAATATTAGTTGTGAAAATTTCATGACTGTCCTCACTATATTTCTTGTCTATATCCTTATCTATTTACCATGTGCATAGTTCTGTAACTCAGGGAAATAAATAAATTCTGTTAATTAACTCAAGAAATGTATTTGAACTGTGATTATCTTCGCATTCTGTTGCTCTGTTATTGTATGTTCCAATATGTTTTCTGTAATATACTAGCGTATAACATTAATTTTCTTTGTGTCTGATTATTTTTCTAGTATTAGTATTCATTGTAATAATTATTGTGATTAGAAATAAGGTTTATAGAGGCAAGTTGACCTTTTGTGTAGGAATTTGAAAGAGTTTGTGTACATGAGGAGAATTCTATTCAAAACAAGGAGGGAACACGCGGAAGAGTTCTCATGACCACTCTCACACCTTTGTCAGCTTAAGAAGCCTTTTCAACTTCTCATATTGATTATACTGCTGCTAACAAGTTTAGCAGCAACCAGGCACCCCAAAGAGATGCCTCAAGAGTAGGAGCAGGCTTGGGGTTAGCAACCAGGCACCCCCAAAGATATGCCTCTAAAGTAGGAGAGATCCACCAGAGACACATGAGAGGAGAGTGCTAGAGAGACCTTGAACACTATAGTCCTGGAGGATCAGACCAGACTTGTAATCTGGGATTTGGAAGGTCTCAGGAGTATTCCAAAGCAGGAATGGATCAAGGCACTTAAACTTCAGTATGGAAAGCAATGGAGTTCCTTGGGAACTATGTGGGGAGGTAGTTTTAACATCAGTAAGCCGGGCATACTATAATAATTATGTGCTACTATAAATGTTTCTTCTTTGGTATAAACAATTTCAGATACACTTGTAATGTGTTTATTAAATTGTAAGTGGTTATATCTGGGTATGTTTTACTTCCCCCTTTGAGCCATGTATACAAGGTCCATGTGTCAGACTAAATTAAATAACCTATTGATGTTATCATTTTTCTGTGGAGAGTCAAGCCCCTGATAAGGTGCCTACTGCTCGTGTTTTTCAGGCCATGCTACCCTAAGAGCCAGTACTTATCAGGACCCCCTATCTTGTTTTAACTATCCTGTACTACTTATCACTGGGTTTTCTCCTGCTCTAACCCAAACTCCATGTTTTTCTCCCTTCTCCTATGACTATCGTTTCTTTTATCCCTTCCACTATTAAAAGAGCAGGTGGTGGCAGCATACTCCCAAGAGAATAGACCGCTACCGTCTATTCTCCCATATTCTAGTAATGTTCCCTTTTATTTGATCTCTATATTCCCATATTTTTTTGTATCCACTCCAAGTCTCTACCTGAGGGAATAGACAATATGGCATCGTCTGGTGCTCTGTCGACCCCAGGGTGGGGCTGGGGTGGTAGCTGCATTTCACTCCCCAAAGAAAATGGTGTGCATTAAAATCGCCAAGTAATAGAAGGGGTGGCGGCAAGGAAGAAACCAGAAAATCAACATCTGGGATAGACAATGCTCGGGAAGGGGAGAGATATAAAGAACAGAGTGTATAACACTTATTCAAGTGGATACGGGCTGCGGTGTAATGTAGAGAAGAATGAACATAGAGCTGATGGTATGGAACACCAGTGCATATAAGAGCATTTTCGTTAAAGGTTCCGTCGGAAAAAGGATCCGATGAATATAACAAATCATAGCCTGAAAAGGGCCGGATAACAGAGGATTGCAATTTGGGTTCTTGCAAACAGACACCAACAGGAGAAAACTGGGAGAGCAACACCTGAATCTCACCCTGGTTACCCCTGAGGCCTCAGATATTCCACTGCAAATAAGCCATGATTTATAGAGAGAAAGATATAACTCGAAGTTTGAGGTATCTATGGACTAGGGTTAGAAAAGTCCACGTGTGGAAGCAGCGGAAGACTCGTAATCAGAGAAGGAGTGGGACGCTGTGAAGGAAGGAGGGGTGTAGATGGAGAAGAGAGAGAAGGAGGAACGGAAGGTGGAGCGGTGTCCATCAACGTTCCAGACTCTGCAATAAATTCTGCGATAGCTTCCAGATTTTCGGAAGACAAAGATGCAGAATGTGGGACTACATTAGAAATGGAAGGAGAGTGAGTAACCTTTGGGGAGACTATGAACTGTACTAAAGTAGAGGGCGAGGAGATGGAAGAGGAAACTGTCGAAGGGGCTTGGGAGGGGACAGGAGTGGAAGTGGCCTGGGGAGGGACAGTCAGGAAAGGAACTTGAGAGAGGACAGGGGATGAAGATATTGTACAAAGAGGAGAATGAACCCCCACACACGTTACTGAAATAGTCGGAGGCGAAGAACCCGGCAATAGGGATTTTTTGCCGTACTTATGAGAAGAAGGGGGGCGCTGAGACTTGGGTGGGGGGTGAGAGCATGTAGACACAGAACTGTGCGAGTGAGTAGAGGAAGGAGAGTGGACAGTATGGGATGCCGAGGTAGGGACCTCGGAGCCAAGAACAGCAAAAGGATTCGAGACAGGGGTGACGGAGGATGTTGTAACCACAGAGGAAATCGAGAAAGTTGGGACCCTAGAAGTGGGGCGACATTTAGCAATGCGAGAATAGGAAATACGGGGAAGTCTCCCTTGAAGGCGTAGGTGAGAGAAGGCCATAGCATATGAGAAGCCTTCCGCCTCTTTGAGACAACGGATTTCCCGCTCATTCAGGTAAACCTGACAATGGTGAGAGTATGATGGATGTGCCTCATGACAGTTAAGGCAAGAGGGAGGTAAAGTACAAGAAGGACTGGCATGGTTGTTGGCACCAGACTGGACATTCGGCCATGGACCTGCAATATTTCGCTGGATGACCAAAACGCCAGCAGTTTCTACACTGTTGTGGTGTAGGGGTCACCTTTCAAACTTGTAAACGTTGACCTGCAATGTAGACTGAAGGTGGGAGTTCACGGCAGTCAAACGTTAAACGAGCTATATTGCAAGGATAACGTCTTCGCTTATTGGCAGGGAGGACAAAAGTGTCAACCTTAAATATAGGGAGTTCTTGGAGCTCAAGCTGCTCCAAAATGTCATCACCACATGTCTGGAAATTCCGTTGGACAATGGTGTGGGGTAAAATGACAGTACCACTACAAGAATTAAGAGAATGATGCTTGTCAATGGTGATAGGAATAGTATCAATGGTCATAAGAAGAGAAAGATCGCGAGCTTGGCCAGCATTCTGAACCGTGATGATGCGAGTGCCCCGGTACCTGAAGCAGGTGACGAACCGGCACCAGCAAGAGGTACAGGGGTATTAGGGTTGTCCGAAGTGTTGTCCATTAACGAGGTATGGTCAGAACTAGGTGCGGTATCAAGGGGCCCGGGGGTAGGTTCACAGATTAGGGCATCCATGGTTAGGTTACTTCTTTCTTTTTGTTTTTAAGAAAAAAAAATTAAATAAAAATAAAAAAAAGAATAAAAAAAAGGGGGGAATATGGAATGAATAGCTCCTAGGAGGAATGAAGGGGGTGTAAATCCCCCTCCGCGCCCAAGAGGACCTCAACACCGCAAGTAGTGCAGATGCTGCATGGAACCCGTGCCATACCCTACCCTTCATGCCAGTAAACCAGCAATCCGGGATAGCAACCTCACATCCACCGAGCCACCTCGGCGGACAAAAGAGAGGGCGGCCGGATATCCGCCACAAAGCATACCGCCTTCGGCCACCACCCCCGGAATCCGAAAGGTGGCCTCCAGAGATACACCCGTCGCCCAAAAGATACCCAAGGCCACCACCCGGGAGACTGGAGAGGGATCGGGACATCCCCAGGCGATCCAGATTCCACGGCAAACTACACCACCGCCAAAAACCACGGTACCCTTCCCCCTACCTAGGAACTAGAATGCCTGTGGAGAGAAGCTCCCAGGGTAAAAATGGGAAGGAAATAAGGGAGGGATGAGGAGGAGGAGGAGGAAAGGGAAAAGGGAGGATGGGGAAGATGGGAAAGGGGAGGGGGGATTGGGAGGTAATTAGGTTCGGTCTGAGGAAGAAGACCAAGAGGTCCAATTCCTCAGACCGATAGCCTCTTTACCACGACAAGGAGCCCCCCTTAAAGAGGGTCTATAAGTTGAGATGTTCTGTTTATAAGCAGAGATAATGTTTATAAGTTTAGTTCTTTATTATGCACCCCATACCCATCCTGTGGGCGGTAGTCAAAAGACTGCAGAGGTACATAAGCAACTGTTTTGAATAATAATATTCATAATAATAATATATCTTTATTTCTACAAGTACATGTACAAGGTATACAGGCCTAGCTAACATCAATGTTTCTACAATCTGCCGGGAATCAAACCCGGACCCTCACCTTGTGAAGTTAGTTTAATATATGTATTTATTATGCACCCCATACCCATCCTGTGGGGGGTAGTCAAAGATTACAGAGGTACATAATGGGTCCAGGGACTGGACCCCAAAGTTTTGATAGCTGAAGAAGGTACTAAGGTAATGAACTCCAGGTAGATCTAGTCACAATCATGACCAAGTTACAAGATAATGAACCCCAGGTAGATCTAATAATAATAATAATATCTTTATTTACTACAAGTACATGGTATACAGACCATAGCTGACATCAATGACATACTACTATGTATATAGAAAGCCGCTTGTTATGCAGAGAATTTCGGGCAAATAGGTCAGTTTTGTCCCAGGATGCGACCCACACCAGTCGACTAGCACCCAGGTACCCATTTTAAACTGATGGGTGAACAGGGACAGGGACAGCAGGTGTCTTATGGAAACACGTCCCTATTTTTTTCCAGCCGTACCGGAGGAGATACGAACCCCGGACCTCAGTGTGTGAGCTGAGTGCGCTAGCGATCAAGCTACGGGATGACCAGGTCACAATCATGACCAAGTTACAAGGTAATGAACTCAGCCCCCTCAAGGAAGGTTCCTTGATGTTGGTGAGGGGCTCTTTATCTAGGGAATTGGATCTGTGCTCCAGTTCCCTGAATTAAGCCTGAATATCTTCCACATCCCCCCCACAGGCGCTGCATAATCCTACAGGTATAGCGCTTCCCCTTGATTATGATGATAATAAACTCAGGCAGATCTGATCACAGTCATGACACGTTACAAAGGTAATGAATCATCTACACGTTTATACATGGTATGCTTCCCAGCATACATAAGGGGGATTACCAATAGACCCCTGGCTGTCTTCAAGCAGGCACTGGACAGGCACCTAAAGTCAGTACCTGACCAGCCGGGCTGTGGATCGTACGTCGGTTTGCGTGCAGCCAACAGTAACAGCCTGGTTGATCAGGCCCTGATCCACCATGAGGCCTGGTCACAGACCGGGCCGCAGGGACGTTGACCCCTGGAAACCTCTCCAGGTATACTCCAGGTATGCAATCATGAATAAATTATAAAGTAATGAGCCATTCACACGTCCACACCCGGTCACAACTGTAATGAGTTATTAGTGCAAATATTAATTGGGTCACACACACACACACACACACAGGGCCAGGAGCTAAGTCTCGACCCCTGCAACCGCAAATAGGTGAGTACACACACACACACACACATCAACCAGATAACCGCTGCAGCATATGGGTGCCTGGCAAACCTGAGAATAGCGTTCCGATACCTCAGTACGGAATCGTTCAAGACTCTGTACACCATGTACGTCAGGCCCATACTGGAGTATGCGGCACCAATTTGGAACCCACATCTAGCCAAGCACGTAAAGAAACTAGAGAAAGTGCAAAGGTTTGCAACAAGACTAGTTCCGGAGCTAAGAGGTATGTCCTACGAGGAGAGGTTAAGGGAAATCAACCTGACGACACTGGAGGACAGGAGAGATAGGGGGGACATGATAACGACATATAAAATACTGAGAGGAATTGACAAGGTGGACAGAGACAGAATGTTCCAGAGATGGGACACAGCAACAAGGGGACACAGTTGGAAATTGAAGACTCAGATGAATCACAGGGATGTTAGGAAGTATTTCTTCAGTCACAGAGTAGTCAGGAAATGGAATAGTTTGGGAAGCGATGTAGTGGAGGCAGGATCCATTCAGTTTTAAGAAGAGGTATGATAAAGCTCATGGTGCAGGGAGAGTGACCCAGTAGCGGCCACTGAAGAGGTGGGGCCAGGAGCTATGACTCGACCCCTGCAACCACAACTAGGCGAGTACTAGGTGAGTACACACATACACACATACACACACACACGTGGTAATACTTTATTTACAGTGAGCAAAGTCAGGGTATTTTTCCATAGATAGAATGATGATAGATGAACTGACTGGTGTCAATCTCCCTGAGACTTAAGTCAATAAAATTTAGTTGAAGTTCTTTTCGTATTATTGTTCTCAAACTGCTAACTGTGTGAAGCGAGAGCTTTTACCACCACACCACGGGACACCGTGTAAAATGAAAAAAAACAGCAATTTAACAGTTAAAAGAAAATAGTTCCGACTGGTGTGTTGATTAATAATTCACTAAATTATAATTTCTTGGCAGTGGGACTTGGCAGCTATGATAGAAGAGAAGATTCAGGAGACACCAGAGCTACGGGTGAGCTTCGACCGTCATGTTTACTTCACTAACTTCACATCACTGAACCTCAAAATGCCCATCTACTTTAGCCTTGTCAGGGATCCTGTAGAGAAGATGGCCTCAAGGTAGGTGTTTGCTCTCTCTATCAGTTTGAAGTTTATTTGGACTTCTAGGGTAAATGTAGGTCTGGCACCAAACATGCAAATTGGTGCCTGCACAGTCCAGTGGCAACCAAAATTTCCTCTAAGATACATCAATGATGAAAATGTGAAGCTGATCAACAGAGGCAATCAAAGGCTATCACAGAAACCAGTATCCTAATTTGTCGAATGATATTGGAACAATTGCACCTACACAGCTCATAACCAACTTGATTAAACCTTCCTCTAAGTAAGATACATCAGCCTTAAAAGTTTGAGGGGCTCTTGATCAAAGGAAATAATTCTGTCTTCCATTTTCTTGAATCTAGCCTGAATGCTTCTTAGTCAAGCACTGTGACCCCCCAATGGGTGAAGCCAATCACAAGAATTATTCCCCGATTATCGTATGAAAACCAATAATCCCCTATTTTTAATTGTTAAAAAAAAATTTCATTTGTACCTGCTTAAAATAATGAATTTTCCTTTAATTCAGATGTATCAGCGTATAAAGTATCAAGCCGTTTAGAAGAGGCATTCTCATCACATTTTTTAAATAAAATTGGTACCTCTAAAGCCTATTTAGTCAGAATCTTTCTCTAAGACACACTGTGGAAATAAATCACATGGTTTGACTATTGTGTTACCCTATGTTCAGTTATGTTTAATTTAGTGTATATGAAATCATTGTAAAAATTTAAAATTATGTACAAAGTTTGAAACTAATTGGACAGGACATTCTCAGATTACTACACAAAAATCTTAGAAGAGACAAAGATGCCTAAAGCCAGTGATGATACTTAACTCTAGACTGTAATATTGCTACATACTAATGCCCCAATTAAGACGAGTGAAATTGCAGATCATGTAAATATGCAAATCAAATGAAGTGCTGAACCTCAGAGCAAGAGCTCTTCACCAACATTAATGCATCCTCCTGGGAGGGTTAGTACTTGTGGAAAATTTTGGATTTTCCTAAATTCAGCATTACCTGGAGTTTACTTGGAGAGAGTTTCGGGGGTCAACGCCCCCGCGGCCCGGTCTGTGACCAGGCCTCATGGTGAATCAGAGCCTGATCAACCAGGCTGTTACTGCTGGCCGCATAGAGTCCGACGTACGAACCACAGCCCGGCTGGTCAGGTACTGACTTTGTGTAAATTTGAATAATACAATAATTGTGTAATAAAGTATGATGCTGATTTGACCCTTTCGAAAAATTTCGAGTGAGTGGGGTGTAGAACAGCTTCTAAGTGATGCCGGAGGGGACGCCATATTGAATTTAATGTGTGAACACTGGACTGCATGGTGCAATGTAATCGGGCATTCTCGGAGGCCAAATTGAGGTGTTTCATCCTGAATTTGTAATAGGAACCCGTGTTACTGTCCCCTGCTGAAGAATTGGGACAGAAAATTTGCAGGACCTCAAGAATTGTGTGTGGAGAACGGAAAAATAGAGGACTTCAATGAATCCTTCCCAACAACATGCCTTAGCTAAGTGACGCTCACCCATAATATACAGTAGCTTTTCTGTTGGCCATCGTAAATCCTAGCTGTTAGGGTATAGTTAGGGTGTGTTCCATCAGCATTAAGTGTCTTCCAGTAATAGTAAGTGGTAATACTTGCACACAAGAGTCACTCCCTACGAAAGCAAAAGACTCGGCAGACGATGTAACATCCCCCCAATGAAAAGCAGGGGTGCCACTAGCATGTTGAGAGACAAAACAATAAGTGTCAGGGGCCCAAGACTGTTCAATTGCCTCCCAGCATACATAAGGGGGATTACCAATAGACCCCTGGCTGTCTTCAAGCAGGCACTGGACAGGCACCTAAAGTCAGTACCTGACCAGCCAGGCTGTTTACCTGGATTTTACCTGGAGAGAATTCCAGGGGTCAATGCCCCCGTGGCCCGGTCTGTGACCAGGCCTCATGGTGGACCAGAGCCTGATCAACCAACGTACGAACCACAGCCCGGCTGGTCAGGTACCGACTTTAGGTGCCTGTCCAGTGCCTGCTTGAAGACAGCCAGGGGTTTGTTGGTAATCACCCTGATGTATGCTGGGAGGCAGTTGAACAATCTTGGGCCCCTGACACTTATTATGTTGTCCCTCAACGTGCTAGTGGCACCCCTGCTCTTCATTGAGGGGATGTTACATCGCCTGTAGAGTCTTTTGCTTTCGTAGGGAGTGATTTTCGTGTGCAAGTTTGGTACTAATCCCTCGAGAATTTTCCATGCGTATATAATAATGTATCTCTCCCGCCTGCATTCTAGGGAGTACAGGTTTAGGAACTTCAAGCATTCCCAGTAATTGAGGTGGTTTATCGCAGTTATGCATGCCGTGAATGTTCTCTGCACATTTTCAAGGTCAGCAATTTCACCCGCCTTGAAAGGTGCAGTTAGTGTGCAGCAATATTCCAGCCTAGATAGAACAAGCGATCTGTAAAGTGTCAACATGGGCTTGGCATCCCTGGTTTTGAAGGTTCTCATTATCCATCCTGTCATTTTTCGAGCAGATGCAATTGCTACGGTGTTATGGTCCTTGAAGGTGAGATCCTCTGACATGATCACTCCCAGGTCTTTGACATTAGTTTTTCGCTCTATTGTGTGGTTTGAATTAGTTTTGTACTCCGATGAGATTTTAATTTCTTCACTTTTTCCGTATCTAAGTAATTGAAATTTCTCATCATTGAACTTCATATTGTTTTCTGCAGCCCATTTATAGATTTGGTTTATGTCTGCTTGGAGTCTTGCAGTGTCTTCAACGGTGGACACTGTCATACAGATTCGGGTGTCATCTGCAAAGGAAGACACAGCACTGTGGCTTATATCCCTGTCTATGTCCGATATGAGGATGAGGAACAGGATGGGAGCAAGTACTGTGCCTTGTGGAACAGAGCTTTTCACAGTAGCTGCCTCAGACTTTACTCTGTTGACTACTACTCTTTGTGTTCTACTTGTTAGGAAATTATAGATCCATCTACCAACTTTTCCTGTTATTCCTTTATCACGCATTTTGTGTGCTATTACACCATGGTCACACTTGTCAAAGGCTTTTGCAAAGTCTGTGTATATAACATCTGCATTTTGTTTGTCTTCTAGAGCATCCAGGACCTTGTCGTAGTGGTCCAGTAGTTGGCACAGACAGGAGCGACCTGCTCTAAACCCATGCTACCCTGGGTTGTGCAATTGATGAGTATCAAGATGAGTGGCGATCTTGCTTCTTAGAACCCTCTCAAAGATTTTTATGATATGGGACGTTAGCGCTATTGGTCTGTAGTTCTTTGCTATTGCTTTACTGCCCCCTTTGTGGAGTGGGGCTATGTCTGTTGTTTTTAGTAACTGCGGGACGACCCCAGTGTCCATGCTCTTTCTCCATAGGATGTTAAAAGCACGTGATAGGGGTTTCTTGCAGTTCTTGATGAACACGGAGTTCCATGAGTCTGTGGTTCGTATGTTGGACTGCGTGCGGCCAGTAGTAACAGCCTGGTTGATCAGGCTCTGATCCAACATGAGGCCTGGTCACAGACCAGGCCACAGGGGCGTTGACCCATGGAACTCTCTCCAGGTAAACTCCTTTCTAATAACACTAATAATTTATGTATAATAATTTTATTCTGCATAATAATAATAATAATAATAATAATAATAATAATAATAATAATAATAATAATAATAATAGTTTATTTGGACATGATACAAAGAATTACATTTGGTTATTGAGATTACATGAGGTGTACATGCCTAAAGCCCCTAATATGCAGGGCATTTTGGGCAGACTTAAAATTAACTTAAAACTAAATTGTAAGAATTTTTGTAGATAGTTTACAATGAGTATAGGTGAGTATTTAAGCTATGAAATTTGAACATAGTTTAGACATGACATTTTTTAAACATAGTTTTGTACTTTTGTCTTCATTATAACATTAATTAAATCAGATTAAACAAATTAAAGCAATAATAATAATAAAATAATAAAAAGTTATGGTTGATAATTTATAAAATTAGTAAAGTTGCATATCTAAGTTATAAAGTTTGAATATAAG
>WNWK01057148.1:0-10821 GCA_009830355.1 Cherax destructor
TCGTAATCCCTAAAAAAGGGATTAAAATAAATTTTCAACATATATACACTGAGAGAAATACACTTATCTGTGTATATATCCTATATCCAGGGGATATTATACCTCTGAGATAACCTTGTTCAGATTCATTTATAATAACGTGTTCCCAGATATACCTAAGTCCACTGATCTACTTAACTTTGATTTATCTTCAGTGAAGTTGGTGTAGTGTTAGCCTGGTGGTGGTAGCTGCTAGGTGGTAGCTGCTAGGTGGTAGTTGCTAGGTGGTAGCTGCTAGGTGGTAGTTGGTAGGTGGATAACTTTGGACAACTTTGAAGAGTTTCGAGAGTTTACCTACTCTCTGAGCCCGGCCATGGGTCAGGCTCGTCTGGTGCTTGCCTGGTCAACCAGGCTGTGATGGATATGTGGGGCAGCGGGCCTCCAGCACCTGATGCAATACTGCCTTCACCTGCTGCAATACTGCCTGGCACCTGGTGAAGATATTTGTCCAGTTTCCTCTTGAAGGCTTCTACACTGGTTCCAGCCATGTTTCGGATATCTTCTGGTAAGATGTTGAATAGTCTGGGACCCCGGATGTTAATACAGTGCTCCCGAATTGTCCCCACCGCACCCCTGCTCTTCACTGGGTTTATTTTACACTTCTTCCCATATCTCTCACTCCAGTATGTCGTTATGGCAGTGTGCAGATTTTGGACTTGGCCCTCAAGTACTTTCCAGGTATATATTATCATGAATCTCTCTCTCCTCAGCTCCAATGAGTACATGTTCAAGACTTGAAGGCGTTCCCAATAATTTAGATGTTTCAATGGCTCAATGTGAGCCTGTCCTAAGCTGTCTGGGAATTAGCGTGGGGTGTTACCGAGCACATGGCTAGCTGCAGTGTTTTAGAATCTCAGGTTAAAGTGCTGAAGAAGGAGGTTCTACTTCTTCAGGAGGAAAATAGGAGGCTGAAGCTTCGCCTAGGAGGGTTTGGGAGTGAGTGTGCGATGGTTGGTGCTGGTAAAGAGGAAATGGTTACCAACAGTCAGAGTGGCAGCCGCTTTAAGTGGCAAGTGGTTCACAATTCAGGAAGAAGGAAGATTAATAGAGAAGATGTGAAGGTAGGAAATCGATTCTCTGTTCTCCAGAACGAGTGTACTTCAGTGGTTAATGAGGTTAAAGGTACCACTGACTTCCCTGCTAATCAAGGTAAGAATATTCTGATTGTGGGAGACTCTCAGGTAAGATATATGGACCTTGCTTTTTGTAACAGAGAATGGAAGGTGTGCCTCCCAGGAGCTGGTATTGGTGACATAGTCAGCAGGTTGGATAATATTGTGTCAGGTAATGGGAACAAGCCTATTATCTGTCTTAGTGCTGGTGGAAATGACGTTGGGAAGGGCAGAAGACAGGAGCTACTAGATAAGTATAGGTCAACCATAGAAGTAGTTAGGTCTAAGGGAGGGATCCCAATCATATGTAGCATTTTGCCTAGAAAGGGAGTGGGCAATGAATGGATGTCTAGGGCATTTGGTATAAATTGCTGGCTAGACAGCTACTGCAAGGAACTTGCAATTCCATTCATTGATAACTGGGACAAATTATATGGCAATAATGATATGTATGCAAGAGATGGGGTTCATCTCTTTGGGGCTGGAGTGGTTGCATTAGCCGATTCGATTGAGGGGGTCATTGGAGACTTGTCTAGGACTTTAAACTGATAGATTATAGAGGTATGGGTGTTTGTGGGAATCAATCAGGCTGTAGTATTAGGCCTGGAAACAGCAAATACTACCAGGATACCTCAGGGATATGTTTAAAAGACAATATTCAAAATAAAGTTGCTAGTAAAGGCAAAGCAATTGATCAACAAAGCGAGATAGTAGAGGGCAACGAGTGACTAGCTCCCTTAAGTTTTACTATACAAATATTAGGAGTCTAAGAAATAAGATAGATGAGCTAAGATTACTTGCAAGTGCAGATAATATAGATATTATTGCTATAACAGAGACCTGGTTCAACCTGAAAGATAGAGAAATGCCTTCCGAGTGCAACATACAGGGTTATAAACTATTCCACACTGTTAGGGTCAACTGGAAGGGTGGTGGAGTGGCGATGTATGTCAGAGATAATTTAAATTGTTGTGTTAGACAAGATATAAGATTAGAAACATCGGACACAGAATCTGTTTGGTTACAGTTTCTCGATGGTCGTGAAAATTAATTTTGGGTGTGATTTACAGGCCCCCAAGCCTGGATAGGGAGTGCAGTAAGCTGCTATGGGACGAAATTCATAAGGTGTCTAGATATGAAAATGTGTTAATGGGAGATTTTAACTTTAGACAAATTGATTGGAACAATGTGACAGGTAATCTTGAGTCTAGTGACTTTCTTGATACGGTTCAGGATTGTTTTTTAAAATAGTTTGTGACAGAACCAACTAGAGGTAGCAACTTGCTTGATTTGGTTCTTGCCAACAAAGAATCACTAATTAATAATCTTGAGGTTAATGAAGAGCTTGGGGAAAGCGATCACAAATCACTTTGTTTCAATATATCATGGAATTACCCAGGTAACTGTAATCAAGTCCCTGTTCCAGACTTTCGCTTAGCCATTTCATGGGGCTGAGAAATACCTAGGTGGGCTAAATTGGGATGACCTGACTATGGATCAGGTAGGTGGTTTTGTTGCCAATATGACGTTTTCCAGAGCGTAGTTCTAGCTGCCCAGACAACTTTTGTTCCAGTAGGGAAATTAGATCTAACAAAAATGATCCCAAATGAATGAACAATAGATTAAAACATCTCATTGGTCAAAAGAGAGGCATATATAGCCGTATCAAAAGAGGGGATGAACAGATAAGAAATCAATATTTTCAATTAAAGAGAGAAATAAAAAAAAGGAATAAGAAAAGCAAAAAGGGATTAATAGGCTAAGGCCGCAAGGGATTCGAAGACTAACCCAAAAGGGTTCTTTCAGGTATACAGAAGTAAGATTAGGGACAAGATAGGCCCACTTAAGAGTAACTCAGGACAGATCACGGACAGTGATAAGGATATGTGTGAAATTTTCAATACTTACTTCCTCTCAGTTTTTACTCAGGAAGATACTAGCGGAATTCCAGAAATAATAAATTATGTTGAACAGGAAGATAATAGACTATGCTCGATAGGGGTAACTAGTGACATGGTCCTCAGACAAATAGAGAAATTAAAACCTAACAAATCCCCAAGCCCTGATGAACTGTTTGCAAGAGTTTTAAAGCAATGTAAAGAGGAACTTAGCAAACCTCTGGCATATATTTTCAATATATCACTACAAACTGGCATAGTGCCAGACAAGTGTAAAAGGGCAAATGTAATAACTATTTACAAGGCAGGTGACAGGTCCTTAGCTTCGAACTATAGACCAATAAGCCTTACCTCTATAGTTGGTAAATTTATGGAATCAATAATTGCCGAGGCAATTCGTAGCCATCTTGAAAAGCATAAATTGATTAATGAATCTCAACACTGTTTTACTAAGGGGCGTTCCTGTCTTACGAATTTACTAACTTTTTTCACTAATGTGTTTGAGGAGGTAGATCATGGAAATGAATATGATATTGTGTATATGGACTTCAGTAAGGCTTTCGATAAAGTTCCACATCAGAGGCTACTGAGGAAACTTAAGGCACACGGAATAGGAGGTGAATTTTTTTCCTGGGTAGAGGCATGGTTGACAAATAGGCGGCAGAGAGTTTGCATAAATGGAGAAAAATCAGAGTGGGGGCACGTCTCAAGCGGTCTTCCACAGGGGTCAGTTTTGGGCCCCCTGTTGTTTACAATTTACATAAACGACATAGATGAGGGAATAAATAGCAACATAAGTAAATTTGCTGATGACACCAAAATAGGCCGTCCAATTCATTCTAATGAGGGCATTAGAGCACTCCAGTATGATTTGAATAGACTGATGCAGTGGTCGGAGAAGTGGCAGATGCAGTTTAATGTAGACAAATGCAAAGTTCTAAATGTTGGGCAGGTCAATAACCATGCCACATATAAACTGAATAATGTAGATCCTAATACTTGTGATTGAGAGAAGGATTTAGGAGTTCTGGTTAGTAGTAATCTTAAACCAAGACAACAGTGGATAAGTGTTCGCAATAAAGCTAACAGAATCCTTGGCTTCATATCAAGAAGTATATATAAAAGAAGTCCTCAGGTTGTTCAACTCTATATATCTTTGGTTAGGCCTCATTTAGATTATGCTGCACAGTTCTGGTCACCGTATTACAGAATGGATATAAATGCACTGGAAAACGTACAGAGAAGGATGACAAAGTTGATCCCATGTATTAGAAATCTTCCCTATGAGGATAGACTGAGGGCCTTGAATCTGCACTCTCTAGAAAGGCGTAGAATTAGGGGGGATATGATTGAGGTGTATAAATGGAAAACAGGAATAAACAAAGGGGATGTAAATAGCGTGCTGAAAATATCCAACCAAGACAGGACTCGCAGCAATGGTTTCAAGTTGGAAAAGTTCAGATTCAGGCAGGATATAGGAAAGCACTGGTTTGGTAATAGAGTTGTGGATGAGTGGAACAAACTCCCGAGTACCGTCATAGATGCTAAGGCGTTGTGTAGTTTTAAAAATAGGTTAGATAAATACATGAGTGGGTGTGGGTGGGTGTGAGTTGGACCTGATTTGCTTGTGCTACTAGGTCGGATGCCGTACTAATTCCTTAAGTGGAAGTGACCTGACTACCTGGAGAGGTTATTTCAGTGGGGTGCGGTGGGTGTGAGTTTGTCCTGACTAGCTTATCCTACTAGGTCAGATGCAGTGCTTATTCCTTAGGTTAATGTAACCTGACTTGGCTGGGTCGGAGCATTGGCTTAAGCTGGTTGGAGACTTGGACCTGCCTCGCATGGGCCAGTAGGCCTGCTGCAGTGTTCCTTCTTTCTTATGTTCTTATGTAAACGATCTCGAATTTTATCCAGCTCTGATATTTCTCCTGCCCTGAACGGGGCCGTCAGCACAGAGCAGTATTCTAAGTGAGGAGCACTAGCGATTTGAAGAGTGTCACCATCGGCATTATTTCCCTTGTTTTGAAAGTTCTCAATACCCACCCCGTCATCTTCCTGGCTGTTGTGATCTTTGTCTTGTTATTGTCTTTAAAAGAAAGCTCAGCAGACATAATTATTCCCAAGTCCTTTACGTGTTCCTTTCGTTCTATGTGGTGACCCTCTTGCGTTTTATATATAGTGTTCCTTTTGAGTTCTTCATTCTTTCCATACCTAAGCAGCTGAAACTTATCACCATTGAACGTCATGTTGTTCTCCACTGCCCACTGGAAGACCCTGCTTATGTCTTCCTGTAATTTTTCAGTGTCCTCTACCATAGTGACTTTCATGCTTATTTTAGTGTCATCTGCAAATGATGATACAAAAGTGTGCCGGGGGTTTTTATCTATGTCTGCTATGAGGATGAGAAACAGCAGAGGTGCCAGGACAGTGCCTTCGGGCACTGAGATTTTGACCTCGCTGTTGCTGGATCTTGCCCTGTTCACTTCTACTTTTTGTGTTCTGTGTGTTAGGAACTCGAAAATCCATATGCCTACCTTCCCCGTAATGCCCATGGCCCTCATTGTGTGCGCTATCATTCCAAGATCGCATTTGTCAAATGCCTTTGCAAAATCTGAGTAAATCACATTTGCGTTTTGGTCGTCTTCAATGCCTCCTAATTCTGTCATAATGGTTCAGCAGCTGTGACAGGCATGATCGTCACACTCTGAAGCCATGCTGGTTCGGGTTATGTTGGTTGTGCTGGTCCATGAAGTTTGTAATCTGCCGTCTCTTCACTCTTTCCAAGATTTTTATGATGTGAGAAGTGAGGGCAACTGGTCTGTAATTTTTAGCTAGTGCTCTACTACCTCCCTAGCAGGTGGTAGCTGCTAGGTAGTAGCTGATTGGTGGTAGCTGCTAGGTGGTAGCTGCTAGGTGGTAGCTGTAGGTGGTAGCTGCTAGGTGGTAGCTGTATGTGGTAGCTGTAGGTGGTAGCTGCTAGGTGGTAGCTGTATGTGGTAGTTGTAGGTGGTAGCTGCTAGGTGGTAGCTGCTAGGTGGTAGCTGTATGTGGTAGTTGTGGTGGTAGCTGCTAGGTGGTAGCTGTATGTTGTAGTTGTAGGTGGTAGCTGCTAGGTGGTAGCTGCTAGGTGGTAGCTGTATGTGGTAGCTGCTAGGTGGTAGCTGTATGTGGTAGCTGCTAGGTGGTATCTGCTAGGTGGTATCTGCTAGGTGGTATCTGCTAGGTGGTAGCTGTATGTGGTAGTTGTAGGTGGTAGCTGCTAGGTGGTATCTGCTAGGTGGTAGCTGTATGTGGTAGCTGCTAGGTGGCATCTGCTAGGTAGTATCTGCTACGTGGTATCTGCTAGGTGGTATCTGCTAGGTGGTAGCTGTATGTGGTAGTTGTAGGTGGTAGCTGCTGGGTGGTAGCTGTATGTGGTAGCTGCTGGGTGGTCATCTGCTAGGGTGGTAGCTGGTAGGTGGTAGCTGCTAGGGGGTAGCTGCTAGGTGGTAGCTGCTAGGTGGTAGCTGCTAGGTGGTAGCTGCTAGGTGGTATCTGCTGGTGGTGTCTGCTAGGGTGGTAGCCGCTATTTGGTAGCTGCTAGGTAGTATCTGCTAGGTGGTGTCTGCTAGGTGGTAGCTGCTAGGTGGTAGCCACTAGGTGATAGCTGCTAGGTGATGGCTGCTGGGTGGTAGCTGATAGGTGGTAGGTGCTAGGTGGTAGCTGCTAGGTGGTACCCGCTAGGTGATAGCTGCTGGTGATGCTGCTAGGTGGTAGCTGCTGAGGTGATGGCTGCTGGTGGTAGCTGCTAGGTGGTAGCTGCTGAGGTGGTAGCTGCTAGGTGGTAGCTGCTGGGTGGTAGCTGCTAGGTGGTGCTGCTGGGTGGTAGCTGCTGGGTGGTAGCTGCTAGGTGGTAGCTGCTAGGTGGTGCTGCTGGTGGTGCTGCTAGGTGATAGCTGCTGGGTGGTAGCTGCTAGTGGTGCTGCTGGGTGATAGGCTGCTAGGTGGTAGCTGCTAGGTGTGATAGCTGCTAGGTGGTAGCTGCTAGGTGATAGTGCTGGGTGGTAGCTGCTGGGTGATAGCTGCTAGGTGGTAGCTGCTGGGTGATGCTGCTGGGTGGTAGCTGCTAGGTGATAGCTGCTAGGTGATAGCTGCTAGGTGGTAGCTGCTAGGTGGTAGCTGCTGGGTGATAGCTGCTAGGTGATAGCTGCTAGGTGGTGGCTGCTAGGTGATGGCTGCTAGGTGGTAGCTGCTGGGTGATAGCTGCTAGGTGGTAGCTGCTAGGTGATAGCTGCTAGGTGGTAGCTGCTGGTGGTAGCTGCTGGGTGGTAGCTGCTGGGTGATAGCTGCTGGTGGTGCTGCTGGGTGATAGCTGCTGGGTGGTAGCTGCTGGGTGGTGGCTGCTAGGTGGTAGGCTGCTAGGGTGGTGCTGCTATGTGATGCTGCTAGGTGGTAGCTGCTAGGTGGAGCTGCTAGGTGGTAGCTGCTGGGTGATAGCTGCTAGGTGGTAGCTGCTAGGTGATGGCTGCTGGGTGGTAGCTGCTGGGTGGTGGCTGCTAGGTGGTAGCTGCTAGGTGGTGCTGCTAGGTGGTAGCTGCTGAGGTGGTAGCTGCTACACTAACAAGAAAACCTTACAATAACCATGAAAGACAGAGTGATAAAAGCGAAACAATGATTGCCATGATAACAGCGGGACATAATGGTTATCACAGTAGCAGTGAGACAAGTGGCTGTCATGGTAACAGTGAGACAAAGTGGCTCATGGTAACAGTGAGACAAAAGTGGCTGTCATGGTAACAGTGAGACAAAGTGGCTGTCATGGTAACAGTGAGACAAAGTGGCTGTCGTGGTAACAGGAGACAAAGTGGCTGTCATGGTAACAGTGAGACAAATTGACTGTCATGGTAACAGTGAGACAAAGTGGCTGTTATGATAACAGTGAGACAAAGTGGCTGTCATTGTAACAGTAAGACAAAGTTGCTGTTATGATAACAGTGAGAGAAAAGTGGCTGTCATTGTAACAGTGAGAGGAAGTGGCTGTCATGGTAACAGTGAGAGAAAGTGGCTGTCGTGGTAACAGTGAGACAAAGTGGCTGTCATGGTAACAGTGAGACAAAGTGGCTGTCATGGTAACAATGAGACAAAGGGCTGTCATGGTAACAATGAGACAAAGTGGCTGTCATTTAACAATGAGACAAAGTGCTTCATGGCAACAGTGAGACAAAGTGGCTGTCATGGTAACTGAGACAAAGTGGCTGTCATGGTAGCAGTGAGACAAAGTGGTTGTCTGGTCTGCTATTTCTGCACTTTGAGCCACTCAACAAACTAACACAAATATTTATAGTTGTGTAAATTATATTTATTGTTCAACTTTTGTTGACACTTTGGCTGTTCAGCGAACTGTTGTTGGGGGATGGAAGGAGGGGAGGGGATTTGTTGGAGAGGAAGGAAGGGTGAGTGGATTGAGGGACTTGTGGGAGGGTGGAAGGGGTGGCAGAGTTCAAGGAGTGATAATGATAGGATATTATTTTATATTCAAAAGAAGCGCTAAACCACAAGGGAATGATAGGATAAAACCAAGCTGTTTTCATTATATTTCTTTCTGTATGAGTTATGTTCTACTCCTTTGTATTTTCCCTCCACCAACCCCCTCCTCCAGGTGGTGTCTTTCCTTCACCCCTTTACTTCTTCTTCCCTCCCTCCTCTATATACAGTTTTTATTCCGTCTTTCTTCTCCTTTTCCATTTAAAGGAGACTTCTATAAATTATACAAAGGAAACGGCGCTCATTAAAATAAACTTATTTAAAGAGGAGGCATCTGTAATACAAAGGGACGCACAGTTATTCATCCCACAGGATTCTGAGGCAAACTGAGGCCCTAATTCCTCGGTGTGTGGCACTACATTTAAGACAGTCGGATCCATTCGTATAAGAGCCCAATTTGTTGACTGTGTACTAATTCCTCAACTAAAAACGCATCTAATTTGAACAACCCGCCACTGATATTGTATAATGAATGCTTAATAATTACCGATTCTTCAATATTCCATTAAGGGCATTCAGAAAGGCCTAGACTCTAGGCCTAGATGATTCTGAAACATATTTTAAACTTAGAAAGAATCCCTTAGAAATTGTTAACATAAATTTCAATAAAACAATAAAACATCTACTGAAGGTAAATATGTTAAATTAAAAAAACTTCATAACCCATCTTTCCCTTTTTATTATTTTATTTTTTAACACATCGGCCCTTTCCCCCCCAAAGGAAAGGGGGGCCCGAAAAATAAAAAAAATTTTACCATTCCTCCATCACTTCTTCCGAGGGGGGCTTTCCTAATTATAAAACCAACATTAACACCCCCCCCTTCCCGAGTGCAGACCTGCTTCCCCTCAAAAAGGGCTCCCAAATCCGGCTTGCCGGTTTCCCGAATCCCCTTTTAAATGTTACCTTCTCACCTCCAACAGCTCAAGTCCTAAAAAACATCTGCTCCTCCCCCCTATCAAATACGCTCCCTCTTGCTGGGCCGCCCCTCGCACACAAAAAACCCGCTTTACATCCCCCCCAACCTTTCCCGGGACACCCCCCGCCTTCCCTCACTCGTTTATAAACTCTCGAAATCATTCTTTTTGTTCCTCCTCTCCATATCCAACCACCTCAACAACCCCCCCCTCAGCTCTCTGGACAATCTTTGGGAACCCCGCACCTCCCCCCTTTTCCAAACTCCGAATTCCCCATTATATTCACCCCCACATTGACCTCAGACATGACATCTCCACTGCCTAGCCTTCCCCTTGTTGCAACATTCACCCCCCATGTTTCCCCCCATGCAGAAAAGGGAAGATAAAGCAGCGCAGAAGGAAGAAAAAGCACGGTCAGCCGCAGCAGGAAAAACAGTAATAACAACAGCAGCGGGGAAAAGGCACACAGCCGCAGTAGTAGAAAAACCGTAGTAATTGGGGAATTGACCAGCAAGTCTTTCCTATAAACTGAAATATATTTATCTTTATTATTGATTAAACCTCTTGGCCCAGTCCAAAGTCTGCTTCCTTGACTCGGGGAGCCTCCCCTCCACCTTGACTCTGGCAGCCCCCCCTCTCACCTTGACTCTTTGGGGCCCCCCCTCACCTTGACTCTGGCAGCCCCCCTCCACCTTGACTGGCGCCCACCTCTCACCTTGACTCTGGCAGCCCCCTCTCACCTTGACTCGTGGGGCCCCACCTCTCCCCCTTGACTCTGGGCCCCCCCTCTCCCCTTTACTCTGGGCCCTCTCACCTTGACTCTGGCACCCCCCCCACCTTGACTCGTGGCAGCCCCCCCTCTCACCTTGACTCGTGGGAGCCCCCCTCCACCTTGACTTGGGCCCCCCCCTCACCTTGACTCTGGCAGCCCCCCCCTCTCACCTTTACTCTGGAGCCCCCTCCACCTTCCCCTACCCCACCTCTCACCTTGACTCTGGCAGCCCCCCCTCACCTTGACTCTTGTAGCCCCACCTCTCCCCGCCTGGTAGCCCCCCCTCCCCCCCTTGACTCTGGCAGCCCCCCCTCACCTTGACTCGTGGGCCACCCTCTCACCTGGACTCCTGGCAGCCCCACCTCTCACCTTCCGTAGGCCACCTCTCCCCCTTGACTCTGGCAGCCCCCCTCTTACCTTGACTGTGGTAGCCCCCCCTCTCCCCTTTACTCTGGCAGCCTCATCTCACCTTTACTCTGGCAGCCCCCTCCCCCCTTGACTCTGGGCCCCCTCTCACCTTGACTCTGGCGCCCCACCTCTCCCCCTTGACTCGTGGCAGCCC
>WNWK01057149.1:0-10821 GCA_009830355.1 Cherax destructor
GTCCAATTTTAACAAAATATCTCTGGTAGCCCCTTCCAGTTCTTTAATAGCCCTTCTAGCACCCAGCCTGTTACTGGGCTTTTGCAACAACGTCAGTATCCTGTCCAGTTATCCAACATATTCAATAGTCAAAAGAGGATTAAACTGATAGGGTCAAACCCAAAAAATAATTTATGGATTTATTAACAAAGAGTCTGGGGTATGGTAAATCAATATACATATAATTACTGAAGATATTAATTAAGATATCAATTGGAGGTTAGCTCTCACTTCTCTCATATACAATAAGGCTGTGCTGAAGGCACATATATCTAAATGACTCTGAAGTACCATCAGGTACAATGTCAGCAATTACAAAATGCAGATATAAACCAAATAAGAATAGATGTGTGTATGGTGGGCCCCAGGTAACTCTAAGACTCGACTCAACCAGTGTCCAAAGGACAACTTCTCATAAGCTAGCTTCTCTAAAAATGACAATAGAACAGCTTGAGAACAGTAAAATGACCAATTCAGAACACAATATAACAAGCAACACAACACAGCGTCAGGGAACCAATTTGGGACCATCAATAGATCCTCCAAAATAGTCACAAAACCCCCTTATTACTGAATCCAGGTTCAGCATAAAAATCCCAGACTGTGACGATGCACAGATGCCTTATCGGATGGTCAAGAGCTATAGCTAGAGACCTGAGTTATCTGAGATGTCAATGTGACAACCAGAAACGTCGAAAATCACTGCCCAGTCTATTCTCTGTGAACAGGTTACAAGAGTCGAAGTATGTTTCGTCTCACCACCGAACACATATTCCCCAAACAGAGTCTAAATGACGAGAAACAAGCAGAGACAGGAGCGAGGTGTTGACTCAATGATGGTCAGCAGCGCAGAGGTGGAGGAAGGAAGCGTCTACCACCTCCAGGTGTGGTCGGGCCCACCGACTGACTACCCAGCAAGAGCCGGCAGTATAACGCGTAGTGTGTAAGCATAGTTGCAACCCCCGGCAGCTACAACACTAGAGCACAATGGGTGTAACATCCTCCTCTAAAATAGGCTTTAAAATAATAATTAAGCAGATATAAACGATTCAGCATTTTCGAAAATATCAGCAATATAAAATTATAAGAAAAAGGGAAAAAGATATAATAAATCACATATATACATTGGACCCATTCTGGGGTCCATAATTGATAATGACCTCCTGGAATTACGAAAGGGAGAGATTTCTTTCCTTATCTGTCAAAGGTACTTGATAGTAACCTTTAAGGAGGTCCCAAATTTTGGGTACAAAGTAGCCTTACCCACAAAGTCGATTACTCATCCAGACGTGGAGAGGATAGCATCTGCAATTGTGACCTCATTCACCTTAAGGTAGTCTGTACACATTCGAAACCCTCCAGTGTAGTGGTGGTATTGGTGGGTGGTGGTGATGTAGTGGTGGTAGTGGGGTGATGGTGGTAGTGGTGGTGGTGATGGATTGGTGGTAGTGGTGGTGGTGATGGTATTGGTGGTATGGTGGTGATGGGTGGTGGTAGTGGTGGTGATGGTGGTGGTAGTAAACTCACTAATTGTGGTTGCAGGGTCGAGACTCAGCTCCTGGCCCGCCTCTTTGCTGTCTGCTACTGGGTCTCTGCTCTCCTGCTCCATGAGCTATCATACCTTGTCTTAAAACTATAGGGTTTCCCTGCCTCCACTATATCTTTCTCAGACTATTCCACTTCCTAACCTACTCTGGGGTGAAGAAATGCTTCTAATCCTTTGACTCATCTGGTCTTCAGCTTCCAGTTGTGCCCCCTTGTTTCTGTGTTCCGTTTTGGAATCCTGTCACTTCTACCTTGTAAATTCCCCGAGTTTTTTGTATGTGTTATCATGTCTCCTCTGACCCTTCTTCTCCAGTGTTGGTCTTATTTCCCTAAACCCTTTTCTTCAAGACAGACCCTGAGTTGTGGAACTAACCTTGTCTCAAACCTTTGCACTTTCTCTAGTTTCTTTACGTGCTTGACCAGGTGTGGGTTCCAGACTGTGTGCATATTCTAGTATGGGCCTGACATACACGGTATCAGTGTCTTGAACGATTCCTTGTTAAAGGTAACGGAAGCTAATCTCAGGTTGCCAGTCGCCCAAAGCTGCCGCAGTTATCTGGTTGATGTGTGCCTCCGGAGCGTGCTTGGCGATACTCCCCTCCAAAGGGCTTTCTCCTTTGCGAGGTTTTTAGCCTTTGTCCGCCTAGCTTGTCTCTGTCAGCGGTCTTCTTTGCCCTTCTCCGATCCTCATGACTTTGCATTTGGAGGATTAATTGAAGCCAATTGCTAGACCAGATGTCGAGCTTGTCAGGTCTGTTTGCAGCTCTGCCTGGTCCTCTTCCCATGTGATTATCCTCATTATTTTCACATCATCCGCGAATGAGACACTTCTGGAGTCTATCCGTCCGTCATGTCATTTACATATACCAGGAATAACCCCTGGTCCTAGGACTGACCCTGGTACACCACTCGTCCGGCGCCTACTGTGATACCTCACCACGCACCATGACCCGTTGCTGTCTCCCTTTGACGTATTCTGATCCATTCCAGTGCCCTTCCTGTTATACCGCTTGTTCTTCCAACTTCTTTACTAATCTCATGGAGGAACTGTGTCGAAGGCCTTCCTCGTCCCGAAAATGCAATCACCACCCTTCTCTCTCCTGCCCTTTCCTCTGTTACTTATCATGAACTCCAGGAGGTTTGTTACACAGGATTTGCCTTCCGGAATCCGTGCTGTCTGGTGTTATTATCCTGTTCAGCTCAAGGTGTTCCACCATTCTTTTCAGATGATTTTTTCCCGGACTTTACACTATACATGTAAGTGACACCGGTCTATAATTTAGTGCCTCTTTTTTTTGTCCCCCTTTTTAAAAATGTGGACTACGCTGGCCTTCTTCCAACCCCGGGTTTAGCTCCCCAGTTTAAAGGGATTTTTGGGAAAAGGTAAGGGGCACCCAGTACCCCCGCCCTTCCAAAAGAACCCAGGGGGAGATATTGCCCGGACCCACCCCTTTGAGGATTGGGGTCACTGGGGCCTTTTTCATTTCCCTCCTCAGCTGTGTGTATCCCTCTACCCCTTGGTACATCCCTTGTTGGTTTTTAACCCCCGTCCTGTCTACCCACCCGCCTTTCCTCCTTTTGGAATATTTTAAAAACCCCGTTGAGCCCTCACATCCCCTTTTTGATCTTTAAATTGGGGGGTTTCCCCCCTTTCCTCAGCCTTATCACCTGGTTTTTGATTTTGTTGTTTTCCCCATGTGACTAAAACATTAGTTTCGGTCGGACTTAATTTTCCGTATGTCATTTTCGATTTTTTCCCGGGCCTCCCCCCCGTCCGGGCCATCTGTTTCTAGCTCTTCTACTAATCCTCTGTTTACCGGGTTTTTTTGGGCCTTTTTTTCCTTCCATTCTCTGATACCTGAGTCTTTTGCCCCCCCTCCCTTTTTGGGGGTAAACCGGGGGGCTTTCGGGCCCTTTCCCCCATTTAACCTTTGCCTGGGGAAAACCCTTCCCCCCCCCCCTTGCCCCCGGGCCCCTACGTGGGGGGGGTTGGTAGGTTTTAAGGGGGGGGTTTATTGGGGTGGTAGGGAGGTGGGATGGTAGGGTTGGTTTAGGTGGGGGGTAGTGATGGTGGTGGTGGTTTGTTGGGGGGGAGTGGGGGTGGTGATGGGGGGAGTGGTGGTGTTTGGGTGGTGGTGGTCGTTGTTGATAGTGGTTGATTGGTGGTAGGGGTGGTAATGGCTTTAATGGTCGTGGTAATTGAACTTTTGTAATTCGTGTTATGGGGAAATTTTATTTTTTTGGTTTTTAAAAGAACATTATTCTTTGTGTTATTATGAACATTTTTTTTTTTTTAGTGAACAAGACAAAATTGAAACGGTTGGATAAAATTATTATTGAAACGTTTCGCCCCGCGGTGGGTTTTCTTCAGTAAAATTAATAGAATGGTTTAAGGCATGAGAAGTCCATCAACCTTGTAGAAATAGTTTTAGGATTAGCCCCTCAGACTAGTTCTTTCATTTTTCCCCCTTCAAATGCTATATTTCTTTTAACCTAAGGTTCAAGATTTTTTCCAATTTTGATTAAATTTTTTTTTCAAATATTTGAAAGGGGAAACTTATGAAACACCCGTCAAAAAATTTTGGGGGAAATTTTAATCCCAAAAGGGTTTTTTTTAAATGTGTCAAGATTGTTAAAAACAACTTTTATGTTAAAAAATTTTAAGGAAAATTTAATCAAACCCAAATTCTCATGGTAAGGGGGGAACCACCAAATTTTTAGTTGAATTCCCAAAAATTTTTTTCCTGTTTTTTTAAAAAGGGTTTTTTAATTAAGGTTTTTGGGATTTTACTAATAACTATTTCCCTAAATTTTGGGTTTCTTCCTATGAACTCTGTGAACTACAAAACCCTAAAATTTTCAAAAAATTGATGAGAATACCGACAGTTTAACTCCCCCCTTGATGTGAAGAAAAAATAGTGTACATAGGAACGTTATTTTGGAGGTTTCCCCTAAATTATTAATTTAAAATCATTTTTTACCTTTAACAATTTAAAAAATCTGGAAAAGGGAATGAGTTATTTTTTAACCCAACAGTAAAAAATTTTTAGAATGAGCTAAATTTTTTTAATCTAAAAGGAAAAAGGGTTCCCTATCCCATTTTTTTTTGCATAAGACACAAAATATCCCAAAAATATTTTATCCATTTAGGGTCTATTAGGGGATTGTTTAACAATCTTGGCCAAAAAATTCCCTTTTAAATTACTAAGAACAGGTGGGGGATTTCCATTTTCCAATACAAACTTCAAATGGAAAACTCGTCCCTTAAATTTTCAAATTTTCATCAAAAAAATACAAAGTTTTAAAAAAGGAATTATATGAAGAACAGGCTGGAAAATCGTTTAAAAGTTCTTCACATAAGAAACTTAGTAAATCGTCAACGGGTTTTTTTAAAAGGAAGTAACATCCCAAAATTTAACCCTATTGAAAAAATTTGAAACCATCAAGGTGTTTTTTATCCACTTTATTTGTTTTTAAATTTAAGGGCAAAATTTTTTTTCCCAAAATTGGGCCCCAAAATACAACAAACCATTTAGATCATTTTTAAAAATTTAACCTTTTGGGGCAAAATTTTTTCTGGGTTTCTGGTTTTAGACTTTTTTTTAAACAAAAATATAAAAGGAAAAATGGATATGCATGGATTAATAAAACCACAAACCCAAAAAATTTCCCGTTTAAAATTTTGCCCCCTAAATTCAGTTTTTAAATTATCTAAATGGTTTTTTTAAAATTTGAGCCCAAAATTTTGGGAAAATTTCCCCCCTTCAATGTTAAAAATAATTAGGAAATGGATAAATTAAACACCTTGATGGAAATTAAATTCTCAACATGGTTAATTTTCATGTTACTTCCCCCGTTTACAAAAAATTCCAGTTGATAATTTATAAAATTTTTTTTATCTAAGGGGAAATTGTTAATTAAGGGTTTCCCTTGACGAACCCCAATTGGAGTGAGTAGGGGAATATTTTGTGGGGGGGATTTGGGAAAAGGCCGGCCGGACTTGGGTCCTGGAAGGGGGAAAGCAATGCTTGCATTTTTAAAAAGGTTTTGGGGTTTTTAATTAAATGTTTAGAGTGACATCTAATTTTTCTACCCCCTCCGGGGAAACCGGGACCCCAAGTTCCAAACCCCTTTGCCCCACTGTGGAACCACTGATTGGCAAGACTTGGACTTTTAAAAAAAGAATAAGTCTTTCCCCGCCCGGCCTCTGCGGTTACACGGGAAAAAGGGTAACTTTTTAAAATGGTTAACCCAGTTATCGGAAAGACTGTAGAGACACGTTTTCAAGGATCACGGTTCCAAAATTTCCTTGGCTGGTCTGTTTCCCGAAAATTAAACCTTTTTTTTTTGGGTGCATCATTTTGGCCCTTAAAAGGGATGGGGGAAATTGGGTCAATGGGGGGCCCGTTTGCCGCCCGTTTCTAAAGCGCTGTCCAAGCGCGCAGGGCAATATTTAAAACCAGCTTGGTTTTAAAGGTCTCTAAAGGGCGTGAAGCAGGGGTTTCTGCGGGCGTTTTCGAAAACCCTCCCTGGTAAAACCCAGTGGTTTAATTAGTTTTAAGAATGCATTTAACTCCTGAAAAAAACGTGGTATTAGCAGTTAAAGAATTTCCCCAGGTTTTTTCCCCCCTTTTTTCAGCGGGAATTAGAAGGGAATCAATGCTCCTTTTTGGGAACATGAAATCATATCATCAGAGGGCCCAGAAGGGCCCCTCCCCCAATTTCCTGTATACAGTTGGGGAAATCACAGTCAAGACTAGAGCTAAACATCTTTTTTCCTGGAGATGGAAATAGCATAAAAAGGAGTCCCTAGATGATTTTAAAACAGGTGATGAAAAGGGGGACAGGAAATGGGTCCATCCTGAACCCATCCAAATGTGAAATCATCTCAGTCAATAAAAATGATAGTGCAGGATAAAAAAACTCGGGAAAAACAGTTTTGCTCCTTAAATATTTCGTTGGGAACACCTCGGGGAAGGATGCCATTAAAAACTCAGGAAGAAACTTAAGAATTAGAAGGGAAAAACCGAATAGGCAACTTTGACACCCATGATGACTTGCCTTCTCAAAATCCCGGTCTCCCCCAGGTTGACATTTTTCCAAGATGTCCCCTTCATTGTAACCCTATACTGCACAATATAAATATCCTGGGGCAGATCTTTCTAAAGTCCACCCTAGAAGATGGGCAGGGGGACAAGCTACCTCCAGTCAGCTGGGAAACTTGGTGCCCCAAGTCATCCAGATTGCTCCCTGTTTTCCTGTCTTCATGCATTGCACCAGAGGGCTTGTAGCAGGATTCCCCCTGAACATCTTGGGAAAAGTTAACCATGACCAAATTTCGTCGACGGACCCAGGATCTGGGATAACTGGGGGGGTCTAAAACCGGGCCGCCCCCCCCAAAAACTAAAAAAGCACTGGGATGGCCCAATAGTAGAGAATATGCCTCAAAATGCTTAAAAGTGTGTCGGGGAAGATGGGGGCCCCCTCCTTGGGTGAGGTTCCTCATGGGGGATTTTCTTTTCTGCCCCAAATTTCCCAGCCGGCCCCGCCTCGACCACAGACCATCCGCATTGGTGTTCCCCTTCGACTTTCCCCCCCTATTCTCGGAACACGTTGATTTGGGCAGGAAGCAGCAGACCGATTCGGGGTCCATGGTCTTGTGTCAAAACCCGAGGAAAGATTTGCAAGCGAAGAGGTTAATAACATTATAAAGGGGGCCTCAAAACAGCCAGATCCCCGCAGACCCCCCTCCAAGCCTGGGACGGCAAGCAGGTGTACTTCTCGACATTCCCCCTTTTTCCTTGAAAGGTGGCCCCCTTTTAATTTTAAAAAAAAAAAATATAATTATTATTTTTTATTAAATTTATAAAATATTAATTTAAAAATAAAAAATAAATTTAATAATAATATTTTTTTTAATAATATATTAATAACATGGCCCTGGTTTTTCGACGCCCCCCTGAACAATTTTTAAGTTTTTTGTAAGTGCTTTTAATGTATTTTGGGTCTAAAACCCAAAATTTAATTTGCCTTTGGAAAAATTTATAACCAAAAAATAAGCCGAGGGTCCACTTTTTTAAATTTTTATATATTTTATAATAATTATATATATTATATATATTTTTTGTTTTTTTTTTTGGGGGGGGGGGGTGGGTGTGGGGGTGGGGGGGGTGTGGAAATGCATTTTGCATTTAATAGGTAATTTTTTAAGTGTTCAAACAATACCCAGTGAAAAAAAAAACAAAAAAAACCTTAGTGATTACATGTGTTTACACATCATCAGATGAATGGGAAGGAAAGACAAGAGAATCACGTTTATTTCGGGATGTGTACCTAATTTTAGGGGTTTCTACCGAGGGGTTATTTACTCATTGAGGTGTTATCTACTCATTGGGGGTTTCTCACCCAGTGGGGGTTTCTCACCAGGAGGGGTTTCACTTGGTGAGGGTTTTCTCACTCAGGGTGTTTTCTCACTCCAGTGAGGTTATCTCATGGAGGGGTTATCTCACCAGTAGGGTTTTTCTCACTCAGTAGGGGTTATCTCCCCATGAGGGGTTATCTCACTCCTGGGGGTTATCTACTCACTGAGGAAACACCTCTCTTGTTTGGGATACCAAAATTCATTTCTTTCCTTTTATGATATTTTTTCAGAGCGAAAAAATCCTCTCACTCGAAAGTCACTCCACCAGAATGTCATCTCCCAGAATGTCACTCTCCTCAGAATGTCACTTTTGTCACTAGAATGTCCCTTTTCCCCAGAATTCACTCGTCCTCAGAATGTCACTTTTGTCCTCAGAAGTCACTGTCACTCAGAATGTCACTTGGGCCCCTCAGAATGTCACTCGTCACTGAATGTCCCGTCCTCAGAATGTCACTCTTAATGTCACTTTCACCCACCAGAATGTCACTGTCACTCAGAATGTCATCGTCACTCAGAATGTCACCGTCCTCAGAATTCCCGTCACTGAAGTCACTGTCACTCAGAATGTCCTGTCATCGAATGTCACTCGTCACTGAATTCCCCGTCATGAATGTCACTCGTCCTCAGAATGTCACTCGTCACTCAGAATTACCTCCTGGGGAATTAGTTTCAATTTGTTTAAAATTGAGGGCAAAAAAGATTTTTTCCCCGGGTTTCCTTTTTTAAATTTTAAAAGATCCCCACGTGGATAGAACCCAAAACCCCCAGCCACCCGGTCCTCTGTTAAGCAGCGGTCATTATGGCAGGGTCTGGAGGTGTTGAACATGGAGTTGAATGGCCGGGGGCCCTGAAACCCCTCACACATCCCCCAAAGCTAAAGCAAACCTCAATTTATTTCCCCTCATAAACACACACACACACATACACCCCGGTGCACACCCAACGGGGTTATACAATGCATACAGGAGTACAGGATTGTTTATGTGTCCACTTTGAAGACAACAGATGTATGACTGTAAACGGACCAGTGTTGAGTTCTGTTATCAAAAAGCATCTCTGCAAGGCCCAGTTTAAAATATGTACAAACCTTCGGTCCCTACTTTTACCCGGGATAAATGAACCCAAATTTTCCCTCGACAGGTATTTACAAACTGGAAAAAACCTCTGTTTTAAAAAGATATTTTATTTCATGATAAGGAACTTAGAAATCATTGTTTTAAAATTGACTCTCCTTCAGATGACATATAAATCAGATGATAAAATTGATCACTAAAGCGAACACTTAGATTTTTATGACCCGTTTAACCAAAATTTTTAAAATTTATAAAATTGTAACATCATCTTAATGCTCCTTTATTTAAATAAATTTGTAAATGTTTTTCATCAAAAGCAGAACAAGATTTTAATTTTCAATAAAATATTTTCATTCAAGTACAATATCTCTGAACATTTATAGGTTTAAATATTTTGACCTAATACAAAGTCAGCATTTACCCATGTTAGTCTTCCCCCTGTTATATCACACAAAATACACCCCCATACACTCACAAAATACACTCACACAAAACCCCCCAACACCCCAATCAAAAGAAACAAGACTTTCTTTACATATTCTAAAAAAATATCTTATCATTAAATATGGTAGATGGAAGTTGTGAAAAGATGTCCCCCCCCCCATACGTCAAGAACCTATCGGGTGGCTACATCAGTAGAAAACCCAGCTGGTGGGATCCTAGGTGTGTTGGTGCACGGGGAAACTGGGACACCCAGCCCCAGAGTGGACCAAGGACACAGTGAATGAAACAAACACTAGGCCTCTTGCTGGTTTCACTAACCATACCCCCTTACTAATAAAGGGGAACCTTAAATGGTTGTGGCAGCCATAATTCTCCTGTCTCCCAGGTTAAAAAGTTATATGTACCCTCTGTAAATATGTCTTTTGGGTAAAGTCGGGAATTTTTTTGGATTTTTAGAAAAGTTAAGTTTGTAAGTTGTTTTAAAGTTGGGTTTAAGTTGTTTCAAGTTGGGTTGCTAAGTTATTTTTGCTAAAAAAAATTGGATCCCAAAATCTGCAAACTGATTTTAATTTTTTTCCGGGGAATGGAGGAAAGATCGGGCGATTATTATTGGAAAAAGTATTTCTAGAAACAATCACCACTAAAAATACAAAATAAAGGTCAGTGGGGCCCTTGTTATCCCCAGTTGGGTCCCTGGACTCCCGTTTGGCAGTAAAGGATTGGTTTTTAAAAATTTTTAAAATAAAATATATGAGACTGTCCCACAAATAAATCCATTGGTTTATAAAAAAGGGGAAATGGGGGAATATTGGCAGTCTGATCCGTTTTCTACTAACGTTAAAATGGGGAGGTACAATAATACCATATATATTACTTTCATACATTCAGCCACATATGAAAAAACAATCCCCCCAAAAATATAATATATATATATATATATATATATATATATATATATATATATATATATTGTGTGTGTGTTGTGTGTGTGTGTTATTTATATATATAAATATCTGTTTGTTTATAAACTGAGGATAAAATATTGAGATAACGTTGTGACAAACAACTATCAATATATACTTAAAGGGGGGGAGGTTGTTTTTAGATGACCCTTTAATGCCACTGCCATGTCATGAGTTTATGAACATTTTACCTTTCATCATGAGTACTGCATATGAAGAAAATACTGTCATGTCAGAAATATGAGGATATACGTATCGTCATTTATATGGATATGAACATATATATTTCCCCGACTTGAGTAAATGTGTAATGAAAAAAATGTTTTAATGGGGAAGG
>WNWK01057150.1:0-10821 GCA_009830355.1 Cherax destructor
AGTTTAATCTTTTTATGTTATTAATATTGTTTATTATGTCATATTAGATGTTTGTCAGATAAAAAAAGGAGAGTTGTTTTGTCATTGAACTGAACACATGAAAAAGACCCTTTCCTCACAGAGACCAAAAAACCCCTACAAGATCGGGCCCCCCAAAAAAATAATTAAAACACTAAAACTTTGCTGCCCGCAGAAAAAACCCAAGTCTCTGAGACTTGTCCCCCCAAAGGAGCCATCGGACTAACAATACCCCCCAAAAGGGGCATAATCCAATACCACAGACCCTCCCTACCTTTTCTAACCCCTTAAATTCCCCAGAACATTAAATTCCTTCAGACTTAATGAGAAATTAACTTTTTAAAACTAGACAGAATTGACTTGCAAACAGAGATAAAACTATAAGATACTGACAATGTATTAAAATTTTCTAAAAAAACCCAATACCTCTATAAAAATTTTCCCCAAAAACTAAACAGATCAAGCTAAAAACTAAACGTCCTGGCTAACACCCATCATTCTCAAATTATTGTATAAACACCTATATAAAACAAAAAGAATGGGCAAAAATAAAAAGAACAAACAATTATCATAAAACCCTACGGCCTGATAAGGGTAAAAAAAAATTTTTATGAAAAGATTAATAACTTAAGGTGATATAAAAAAACCGGGAAACCCCATCTAAATTCAAACTAAAAATATCAAAAGAAAACAAACTAACAAAACCGATGAACCACTACTCCCCCTCAAAAAAAACAGACTCAAATTTTTCTCCACCGGGGGAAAAAAAACTGGCAAAAAACCCCCAATTCAAACACTCCCCTTACATCTCCGGGGCCTATCAAACACATATTTTAAACCCCCAACCCAATAATTTTTTTAAACATTAAAAAACAAGGCAGGAGATTAAAAAAACTTACCACCTTTTTATCAAAAAAACTTCTCGTTCTCTCACCAATTAATGCAACACTCTTTAACAAATCCATCGAATCCTCTACCTTCCCTTCAATACTCAAAATAAGAGGGTTACCCCATACAAAAAGGAGGGATCAAACAGACCTGAATAACTATAGGCCGATATCAACCCCCCTTCTCTCAAAATCTTTGAAAAATTAATTCATAGGCAGATATATTCCTACCTTATCTCCCACACGTACTCAACCACTGTCAGTTTGGATTCAGAGCGTAATAAAAATACAAAATGATGCTATTATACACATGCTAGAAATAATTTACACCGCTCTTGAGAAAAAAGAAATCCCAGGCGGAATCTTCATTGATTTACGTAAAGCTTTTGATACAGTTACTGTACTTTGCAACACAACTAATTGTTTTAATTTGTTTGATCTGATTTAATTAATTGCATTGTCAATTAACAAATTATTATGTTCAACTTATATTCAGATTTCACAACCTAAATACACAATTATACTTATTTTGTAAATTATCAAATTTTTTTTACCATGTAGTCTACTGTTAATTAATTTTAAGAATGCCCACAATGCTCAGCATATTAGGGGCTTTTGGCATGGACACCTCATGTATACCTAGAACTATGTAGTACAACCTTGTATCATGTCAAAATAAAAATTATTATTATTATTATTATTATATTGAAGGATTATCTTGTCCTGCCTCCAAAACAAATAAATGCGCCAACAAGAGTCTTCAATAAAGGTACAGTGGTACCTCGACTTACGATATTAATCCGTCAGAGAGGGCATATCTTAAGGCGAAACAATCGTTACTCGAATCAATTTTCCCCATAAGAAATAATGGAAATAAATTTAATCCGTCCAAGACTTCCAGTAGTTAAATAAAATATTTTTAGAACTTTTTGACATTAAATAATACACAATTTAATGAAGAATACCTAAATACACATGTAAATATTGTACAATAACATGTCACTTACATTTATTGAAGAATTGTTGATGTGTGGAGGGAGGAGGAGAAGGTGGAGTAGTATGCTAGTGTTTGGAAGGGGAATCCCCTTCCATTAACACTGCAGGTACCAAGTTCTTTTCTGGGGTTACCCTTTTTCTTTGAATGCCACTAGGACCAGCTTGAGAGTCACTGGACCTCTTTCTAACAATAAATTTGTCCAGGGAGCTCTGTGTCTGGCGTTCTTTAAAACATCCCTGAAGTGGGACACCACAGTGTCATTGTACAGGTTGCCAGCATCTGCAACAGCATGGTTAGGGTGATATTCATCCATAAATATTTGCACCTTGCTCAACATTCCACAAATCTCTTTAATCACTGAAGAAGGCAATTTCTTCCACTCTGTTCCACCTCCTCCTCCTCCTCTGAACCATTGTCACTGACCTCTGGTCTCTTGTTCCAGTTGCTGTTGAAGCTCTTGAGATCTTCAGTGGTTAGCTCTTCCTTGTGCTCCTCCACCAACTGTTCCACATCCTCACCCTCACCTCTAACCCCATAGACTTGCCCAATTCCACAATTTCTTCCACAACAGGCTCCAGGCTCAGCTCAGGGTTCTGGCTCAGCCCCAAAACCTTCACAATCCTTCTCTAGGACACAGTCTGGCCACAATTTTCTCCAGGCAGAGTTCAAAGTCCTGGTAGTCACTCCCTCCCAAGCCTTACCTATAAGGTTTACACAATCAGCATATGGAAATGTTTTTTCCAAAATTCTCTTAGGGTTATATTCATGTCTGTGGTCACATCAAAGCACTTTTGAAACATTGCTTTGGTGTAGAGTTTTTAAAGTTGGAAATGACCTGCTGGTCCATGGGCTGGAGGAGAGGAGGGTATAAGGGGGCAAGAACTTCACTTTGATGAATTTAAACTCCTCCAAATTTTCTCTACCGAGTTTGGAGGATGACAAGGACATTGTCCATTATCAGGAGGCACTTAAGTGGCAATTATTGTCCAATAGATATTTCTTCACACTGGAGCCAAACATGCCATTGAACCAATCTAAGAAAATGTCCTTTGTGACCATGCCTTTTTGTTAGACTTCCACATCACACACAAGTTGATTTGCTGACACCGCATCTGCCTAACACTGGGGATTTTCAAAAAGATACACCAGTAAAGGCTTCACTTTGCAATCCCAGCGTGCTTAAAGCATCAAAGTTAGCCTGTCTTTCATGGAACATGTCCTGGCTGTGCCTTTTCCTCTGAGTAATGTAGGTCTGTTTGGGCATTTCTTCCAAAACAGGCCTGTTTCATCCAATTAAACCTTGTTGGGGGAGGAATTGTTCAGCCTCTATGTACTCCTGGAATTCAGGCACATATTTTTCAGCCGCAATTTTGTCAGAACTGGCTGCCTCACCATACCTCCACCCTATGTATGCCCTTTGATTCTTTTTGAAACCAGCCTCTGCTGCTTTAACATAAACTGTCCAAACGTAGATCTACGTTTTTGTGGGCAGTGCTCTGACCTTGATTTTCTCAATAAGAAAGTATGTAAAAAAACGTAGATCTACGTTTGGAGTGCTACACAAGCAAACATGGACCTATGTTTGGACAGTTTAAGGGTTAAATTCGCTCACTTCAGCACTCGTTGCAGGCATTTTCTTAACGAGATCATCATGCAACTGCCCTGCTTTTCACATATTGTGCCTCCGAAACAGTATCTCCTGCTAACTGTTTCGTTGATCCACACCAACAACACCCTTTCCACATCTTCCAGCACTTGTGGTCTGTGTTTTGTGATCACAGATGAACCTTTTGCAACAACAGCTTCCTTGATTTTACGTGAATTTTTCTTGGCCACAATGGTAGCGATGGTAGAAAAGGGTTTACCATACAACCTGGCCAGCTCACTGATACGCACTCCACTTTCATATTTTTTTTATTATCTCCTTCTTCAGTTCTATCGTACATGTATTTCTGTTCCTTTTTGCCACAGGCTTACCACTAGGATCTTTCCTTGGACCCATGGTAGCTTATTTAGCAGTTGCAAGCACTAAAAACAGTGGAATAATGACAATATACTTGTATGAATGCGTGGGTGTGGGTGGGTGGTCACTCTCGCTTGTAAACAATAGCACACTGACGCTCCCTGGAGTGTGTGCTCAGCTGGGCGCCAACGCAGACACGTCCGGTACGAATGTCGTTACATGAAGCAAACATCGTTACTCACAATCATTTTTTTTACGTTATAAATATCGTTACTCGAAAATAACGTAAGATGACAGCATCGTAACACGAGGTATGACTGTAAAACCTATTTAACTGTTCATTTGTCCATTGTAATTAGTGCTTTATATTTATTTCTCATTGTTTTCTGTATGTAAAACTATAGTATTTATTCTTTAAAAAAATGAATTTTTTGTGAATATTTTTGGGTGGAAACGTATTAATTGTATTTACATTATTTCTTATGGGAAATAAGGTTTCGAGTTACGAATTTTTCGTGTTGAGGTCTAGCTCCTGGAACGGATTAAGACCGTTAGTCGAGGGACCACTGTACGTATATGTAAAAGGAGAAACTTTCGTTTTTTCTTTTGGGCCACCCTGCCTCGGTGGGATACGGCTGGTTTGTTGAAAGAAGAATTATTATTACTCAGAATAATTAATATTTGTTTTATTGCTTAGTGATGGTAATAGTGATTTGACATCAGAAGATGCTTCTTTATATAAATTGAAAAGGCTATTAGGATTTGCAGTTAATTTTGAAAAATTCTTATTGCTTCCTTTATCTCAGTAATAGAAAGACTTTGAGGGGGGGGTGAAGGGGATGAACCTTTATTTTATGATGTTTCTCTAACATTAAGGCATTATTAAACTAGTAAAATAAAATAAAAATTCCCTGCCTAAAGTGTCTTTGAATTACCACTTGTCGGCTCACATCATTATCTGCCTCACTATATCTTGCTCTCCCATCAGGCCAGTGGAGGATGGTGCATAACAAATATCATCCTATTTGCCATCATCATCTTTACGTTGACTAGAATGTTTAATGCAGTGTGGCTCCAACATTGGCTCGATCAGGTAAAGTATTCAAAATAAACAGTTTTATATATATATATATATATATATATATATATATATATATATATATATATATATAGTGTAGTAGGTTGGTAGACAGCAACCACCCAGGGAGGTACTACCATCCTGCCAGGTGACTGTGAAACAGAAACCTGAACTGTTTTACATGATGGTAGGATTGCTGGTGTCTTTTTTCTGTCATAAACATGCAAGATTTCAGGTACGTCTTGCTACTTCTACTTACACTTAGGTCACACTACGCAAACATGTACACGTTTATGTATACACACTCATCTGAGTTTTCTTTGATTTTATCATAATAGTTCTTGTTCTTATTGCTTTTCCCTTTCATATCCATGGGGAAGTGGAATAAGAATCTTTCCTCCGTAAGCCATGCGTGTTGTAAAGTCAACTAAAATGCGGGAACAATGGGCTAGTAACACCTTTTCCTGTATAGCTTACTAAAAAGAAGAAGAAGAAAACCGTCAAAGTGGGATGTTTGAATGTGCGTGGATGTTGTACGAATGATAAGAAAGAGATGATTGTAGATGTGATGAATGAAAAGAAGCTGGATGTCCTGGCTTTAAGTGAGACAAAGCTGAAGGGGGTAGGAGAGTTTCAGTGGGGAGAAATAAATGGGATTAGATCAGGGTTTCAAATAGAGTTAGAGCTAAAGAAGGAGTGGCAATAATGTTCAATAATCAGTTATGGCAGGTAAAGAAGGAATATATATGTATAAATTCAAGGATTATGTGGAGTAAAATAAAGGTTGGATGTGAAAAGTGGGTTATAGTAAGTGTTTATGCCTGGAAAGTGTGGGAGAGAAATTTGGGAAATGTTGGGTGAGTGTGTGGGGAGTTTTGAACCAAGTGAGAGAGTAATTGTGGTTGGGATCTTAATGCTAAAGTGGGTAAAATTTGTGGGGGAGTAGTAAGTAAATTTGGGGTCCAGGGGTAAATGAAATGGGGAACTTTTTGGTATTTAGAAAAGGTTTGAATAAGTAAATATTTTTTGAAAAAGGGATAAATAAATATAAAGGTATGATATAGCAGTAAGGAAAGTAGTTTGTTGGATTATGTATTGGTGGATAAAAGGTTGATGGTAGCTTCAGGATGTATATGTTTATGGGGGGGCAACAGATATATCAGATCATTATTTAGTTGTATTTCGGTTAGAGAAAAAAAGGAGATGGGACAAAAAAAATGGCAACAGCAAGTAAGAGAGGTAAAAGTGTAAAACTAAGGAGGAAGTTAGGGTGGGAATAAGCAACTATTGGCAGAAAGGTGGGCTGTGCAAGTAGGGTAGTGGGTGGGTTGAAGAGAGTTGGGATAGTTTAAAAATGCAGTATTAGAATGTGGGGCAGGTTTTGGGCTATAGGAGGGTGGGTGGGGAGGAAAGGGAGTGAGTGGTGGAAGAAGAAGTAAAGGGTGTGATAAAAGAAAAAAAGGTGTTTAGGGGTTTTTACAAAACAAAGTGTTAATAGAAGAGCAGAGTATGGGAGTAAAGAAAGGTGAAAGAGTGGTGAGAGAGTGCAAAAGAAAGCGGATGAAAGAATGGGGAGGCTCTGTCAAGAAATTTCTGAAAACAAGAAAAATTTTTGGAGTGGGATAAACAAGGTAAAAAGCCTAGGAAGAATGGATTTGTCAGTTAAAAACAAGAGGGGAGTTAGTAGATAGGGATTTGGAGGGTATTGGGTAGATCGGGATATTTTGAGGAACTTTTAAATGTCGAGGGAAAAAGGGGGCGGTAATTTCATGACTGGCCAGGGAGTTAAAATCGTTTAGGAGTGAAGAAGCAGGATGGGGAGTGTGGGGAGGTGCGTGAGGATTGGGAATGAAAGGGGGAAAAAGCAGCTGGAATTGATGGAATCATGACAGAAATGTTAAAAAGGGATGATATAGTGCTGGAATGGTTGGTATTTTTGTTTTTTTAAAAAATTTTAAGAAAAGGGGAAGCACCTAGGGATTGGCAGAAAATGGATAGTTCCTTATATAAAGGGAAGGGGATGAGAGTGTTAAAAATTATAGGGAATAAGTTTACCCCGAGTATACCAGGTAAAGTGTATGGCAGGGTTATTAATTGAAAGAATTAGAGGAGAAACAGAGGTAGGATTGCAGATGAGCAAGGAGGCTTTAGGTGGGAGGGATGTGTAGATCAAGTGTTTACAGTGAAGCATATATGTGAACAGTATTTAGATAAAGGTAAGGTTTTTATTGCATTTATGGATTTGAAAAGGCATATGATAGAGTGGATAGGGAGCAATGTGGCAAATTTTAAGTGTATGGAATAGGTAGTAAGTTTTTGAAGGCTGTAAAGAGTTTTTATGGGGGATAGTGAGGCTCAGGTTAGGGTGTGTAGAGGGGGTACTTTGGTGGTGGGGCTTAGACAGGGATGTGTAATGTCACCATGGTTGTTTAATATATTTATAGGTGGGTTGAAAAAAAAATAAATGCTAGGGTGTTGGGGAAGGGGTGGGATTAAATTATGGAGGAATTAAAATCAAAATGGGAGTTGGCCAGTTCTTTTTGCTTTTATGTCCCGTCTTTGGGAATTCTAAAGAAAAGTTGAAGGGTTAGTGGGATTTGGGATGTGTAAGGTAGAAAGTTAAAATGAACATAGATAAAAAAGTAAGGTGATGGGGTATCAAGCGATTTAAATAAAGAAAAATTGGATATCACATTGGAGAGAGGGATTATGGAAGAAGTAAATGTTTTCCCGATATTTGGGGGGTTGGCGTGTCAGCGGATGGGGTTTTTTGAAGGATGGGTTAACCAAAATTGGTGAAGGAAAAAAGGTGAGTGGTGCATTGGGGTATCTGTGGAAAACAAAACGTTATCCATGGAGGGAAAGGAAGTAGAAATTTATTTTACCAACACCAAGGGGTGAAGCATGGGGCAAATCTCGCGAGGAGGAGGCTTTGGGGGCAAGTTCCTTAAGGGCATGTGGTTAAATATTATGGAAAATTGAATGGAAATTAGGAGAATGGGGGGTTACTAAAAAAATATTTGTCAGAGGGCTAAAAGGTTTTGATGGTTTGGTTTTAAAAAATGGATCAAAGTAGAATGACTTGGAAGCGTATAAAACTGTAGGGGAAGGAAGGCGGGTGGGGTTTGTCCTAGAAAAGGTTGGAGGGAGGGGAAAAAGGGGTTTTGTGGGCGAGGGGGGACTTCAGCAAGCATGTTGTGAGCGTGTTAGATAGGGGAATGGAGAGATGGTTTTTGGGACATGGGATCTGTTGGAGGGGTGAGCAGGGTAACATTTTTGAAGGGGGTTCAGGGAAACCAGTTAATTGTTTATTGGACTTGGTCCTGGAAATGGAAGCCAATGCCTGCACTTTAAAGGAGGGGTCTGAGATAGTGACAGCTGGGAGGGACTTTTCTCAGCTGTGATCAACTCCTCTGCAAAGACAGTGATTATGTATGAGTGTGGTGAAATGTTGAATGATGATGAAAGTATTTTCTTTTTGGGGATTTTCTTTCTTTTTGGTCCCCTGCCCCGGTGGGAGGCGGAACTTGTTGAAAAAAAAAAAAAATATATATATATATATATATATATAAAAATTGTGTGTTCAGTGAGGTGGATTGTATGTTCATTGGAAAGGGTTTTTGCATTCATTTGTTACTAATTATGCAAGGATTTTCTGTTGTCTTTAGAATGATGAAGAATATTTTTTTTTTACAAATATTTTCCCATATTGTCGAACAATGATCTTGAAGACATATTCCTTAATGTGATCATTTTCACAGGGTGATGGCATGGCAACAGAAAGGAGGGAAAATGTAACGGCATATAACCCACCTTATCCGATGAGGGAAATAAAGGGTGAAATTACCAAAATCCCTTTGGGGGATTAAGTTAAATATATGGCCCCGGGCTTGTGTCTTTTTTACCCCTGGTATTATAAAAGGCATTTTTCAGGATGGGGGGTTTTTTTATCAAATTTAGTCAGGGACCCTCGGTTTTCATAAAACCCTAACTCAAACAATTTGTAAAGTGTTTTTATAAGTTTTTTGTAGTGATTTTTGGTTCAACAGATAATCTTTACATTCTCATTGGGAAAAATTCTTTGAAGGGTTTTTTTGAAAAAGCATTCTGGAAAAATTTCAAAAACCGAAGGTCCACTGTACTGAAAAAATTCTTTTCTGAAAAATGGGCATTGTTGTTGCATGTATCATTTCAGTACATTTTATTCATCATTGCTTGTACAGTAAATTTACAAAAAAATTTTACTTATAGGATTTTTGAAAGACATTTTTTGGCAAAAGACAAAATTGCAATGGAAATGGGAGATATAACACATACAAAAACACAGGTAACATGTTGCACTAGCGGGTTCACCTGACACTGGCCCCTCTAATATTGGCATTTGGGTTCATATGATACCTGCAACAAACTCAAACTAAACTCACCATCCAAAAATCATTTTTAGTCTAAATCATAAATAACATTTAAACATTAAGATTAGTTTATCTGAAATGCATTGCATACTAATTGCTTTCTTTTGGGCTCAAATGTTTTCTTACATATAAACTACTTATTTTATCATTTAAAGGGAAAAAAAAAATTGTTTGTAAATAAATAGCATTCCACTAAATTTACTTAAAAAATCAATTTTCATTTAAAGTTTGACTGTCTGTCCTTTTCCCCTTAAAAGGACTTGATTTTAACTATTTCTACTGTAGGTGCCATCTTCTTGCAGGGCTAATCTCTTTCCCAATTTTGGATAGTCTCAGTGAGTCCCAAAAAAAGAACTTTTAGTCTCCTATGAATTTTTATTTTAAATATCCCCCAGGTATCATAAGTATCACAAAATGAGACTGTATCAAAGTATCACAAATATCACTAGTATCAAGTATCACAAGCCAAAAGGCTAAACAGTACTAGGGCTTGAAAACAAGCCAAATCCTTTTTTATCTCACCTCAGTTAGCAAAGGATTTGTAATTAAACAATGGACCCCAGTTTTGTTACCTCCAAACTCAAACAATTATGTAAGTGTATTTTTGGAAGTGCTTTTGTAAGTGTATTTTTGGGGGAAAAGGACTAATCTTTTTTATTCCTTATGGGAACAAATTCGTTTTTGGGAATGGCACTTGAAACATTCTGGGCGAATTAATTAACAGTATGAGGTGGGCTATTATGATATTTTGTCATGTCAGTTGGGGGGCTATGGCACATCAAAATCTTGTAGTTCATATTTAATTTTCCCCTTGCACTGATTTTGCAAAAATAATAACTGTATCATAATTTTATGATGGAGAATATTTTCCCGTTTTTAATTATATTTATTGGTGAAACTGTTGTTTATGAAATTATTATTAATTATTTTTCGTTGAAATTTCCCATACAGTGGACAGTGGTCCGGATTACATACTGTTCCAAACTCGAACAATTATGTAAGTGTATTTTTAAGTGCTTTTGTAAGTGTATTTTGGGGTCTAAAAAAGGCTAAAATAATTTACATTATTTCCCCCTTTGGGCAAATTCGTTTTAAAAAACGGCACTTGAACAGCATTCTGGGGCGGGGGTTACGTTAACCGGGGGGGCCCCCAATATATTTTTGTATCTGGTGAATACTAATACAGCATTGGGGGAAGATAAATTACTGTGTTTTAACTTTATGAGGTAAACTACGATAAAATTTTTAATTATGGGTTTGCTTTTCTAGGAATAACATTAATCTTTCAGGTTCTGGCAGGTGCTTCAAACTGCATCATGCTATGTTTATTAGCATCCCCCTTCTTTTACCCATGAGTTTTTTTTACACAACCCCCCAATGGTAATCCCCCAAAAGATTTCTCAAAAGTCTTGATGAATGTGAGTGTCATTAATATATAATAAAAAATTTTCCATCATTCATTCAAT
>WNWK01057151.1:0-10821 GCA_009830355.1 Cherax destructor
AAAATAAAAAAAAAAAAGAATAAAAAAAGGGGGGAACGTGGAGGAATAGCTCCTAGGAGGAATGAAAGGGGCGTAAATCCCCCTCCGTGCCCAAGAGGACCTCAACACCGCAAGTAGTGCAGATGCTGCATGGAACCCGTGCCATACCCTACCCTTCATGCCAGTAAACCAGCAATCCGGGATAGCAACCTCACATCCACCGAGCCACCTCGGCGGACAAAAGAGAGGCGGCCGGATATCCGCCACAAAGCATACCGCCTTTGGCCACCACCCCAGAATCCGAAGGTGGCCTCCAGAGATACACCCGTCGCCCGAAAGATACCCAAGGCCACCCCGGGAGACCGGAGAGGGATTGGGACATCCCCAGGCGATCCAGATTCCACGGCAAACTACACCACCGCCAAGAACCTCAACGGAATAGGAATGGACCACGGTACCCTTCCCCCTACCTAGGAACTAGAATGCCTGTGGAGAGAAGCTCCCAGGGTAAAAATGGGAAGGAAATAAGGGAGGGATGAGGAGGAGGGGGAGGAGGAAAGGGAAAAGGGAGGATGGGGAAGATGGGAAAAGGAAGGGGATTGGGGGTATTAGGTTTGGTCTGAGGAAGAAGACCAAAGGTCCAATTCCTCAGACCGATAGCCTCTTTACCTCGTCAAGGAGCCCCTTAAAGAGGATATGAGCTGCAACAGCTAAAAAAAAAAAACCAAATGCAAGCCAGAGAGAATTGCGTTGCCCAAAATGGACTACAGTATATGTTAAATTAATTGGCTGTGACAGTTTCAAGTGTTTAGTTCATGGCATGTATTTAGTGCTTAGTTATGATTATAATAATATAGTTCATGGCTTTATAAGAGTTTTATTAGATTCAAGGGAAAACTAAACCCATAAGGGTTATAGAGTTGGGGAAATGGAAGACAATCACATTTGATCCAAGGAAGGGAAGGGCAGACTTTATAAGACAATTATATCTGGGTGCCTGGACTTCGAGGAACCAAGACGTTTCATTACAGCAAGACAGTGCTCTAAGACCCTCAGTGTTAACATTTTTAACACAATCTTCAGCAACACACTAGAACTTCAGTATGGGGAGCACTAAACCCATAGGGTCAGATAGTGCCCACAGGAGTGAGAATAATTCAGGTTTGACCCAAGGAAGGGAAGGGCTGGTTCAATTCATTGGATCAAGGGCCTCTCACTGGCATCAAGGAACCTCCATCAAGGGAAATAAATAATGTAACCAAGAGCTAAACCTAAAGGGGTCAACAGAGCTGTGCAAAACAGATTTATCAAGTACAGTCATACCTCGGTTAACGATATTAATCCATCATAGAGGGCGTATCTGTAACCGAATCAATCGTTATCCCAATCAATTTTCCCCATAAGAAATAATGGAAATAAAATTAATCCGTTCCAGACTTCCAAAAGTAGTAAAATAAAATATTTTTTAGAACTTTTTGACATTAAATAATACATAATTTAATGAACATTAAAGAAATACATGTAAATATAGTACAATAACATGTCACTTACATTTATTGAAGAGTTGTTGATGTGTGGAGGACAGGAGAGGATGGAGTATAGTATGCTAGTGTTTGGAAGAGAAATCCCCTTCCATTAACACTACAGGTGGCAACTTCTTTTCTGGGGTTACTGGCCTTTTTCTTTGAATGCTACACTCCCTGCATGCCTGCTACACTCCCTGCATGCCTGCTACACTCCCTGCATGCCTGCTACACTCCCTGCATGCCTGCTACACTCCCTGCATGCCTGCTACGCCCCCTGCATGAATGCTACACCCCCTGCATGAATGCTACACCCCCTGCATGAATGCTACACTCCCTGCATGAATGCTACACTCCCTGCATGAATGCTACACTCCCTGCATGAATGCTACACTCCCTGCATGAATGCTACACTCCCTGCATGAATGCTACACTCCCTGCATGAATGCTACACTCCCTGCATGAATGCTACACTCTTTACCACAGGCTTGGCACTAGGAGCTTTCTTGGGGCCCATGGTGGCTTATTTAGCAGTTGCAAGCACTAAAAACAGTGGAATAATGACAATATACTGGTATGAATGCGTGGGTGGAGTGGGTGGTGGTCGCTCTCGCTTGTAAACAATAGCACACTGATGCTCCCTGGAGTGCCCGCACAGCTGGGCGCGACACGGACGCGTCCGGGACGAATATCGTAAACCGAAGCAATCCTCGTAAACCGAGTCAATATTTTGACTTAAAAATGTATCGCTAACCGAATTTATCGTTATCCGACGCCATCATTAATCGAGGTATGACTGTACTGTGCTGCTCTTATGTCTGTTTCCCCTCCCATGTTGGCTATGACAGAGTGCTTTGAAGTGCATTATCTTGATGGAAGGGCTGAACCTCTAGAGAGAATTACACCACTTTGAGGAATGGGAGGCAATAAAGTTTCAAGGAACAACCTGCAAGGGAGTAATACCAGTGAGGAGCTCTTGATCCAAGGAATTGGCCCTGATCTTTCCTTGGATTAAACCCAATTACTTTTCATTTCCCCAGGTGCTATATGCCTCCTATATTCTTATATTACTAATATTAATAAAAACAGGGAGTAAATTCAATTCCTTGGATGATGAGTCCTTCAGTATTAAAATACTTTCCCTTGAAGGGGGCTTCCACTTAATTATAATAAACTGTGAATATAAAAAATATATATATGGGTGGGTTTGAGCTACCATCATACTCCTGGGGAAACAATAATACTGTAAAGTCATACACCACCTGTGCTAACAATGTTGCTTAATTGGTAGTAAAAAGTGTGCCACTTTCCTGCATATTGATGACTACATGGTAAGTAGCTAAGAAATGTTAGTGTATTACATGGAGAAGCACTAAACCAGTAGGGGTTCATACAATACCTGGATTATGGGGAGAATGGCTTCAATTTCTTGGATCACAGACAAAAAAAAATATTTGTTTCAATTATTTTTTTTATTAGCAAGATAGACAATGCATGGTTGTGCTTAATGTAGACCTTTTGCTAAGCAGCAATCTTATCTTATTAACCCTTTGGTTGAAATTTTTTGAAAAAAAAAAAAAAAAACTTATGAAATGATAGAGAATCTTTTCCGATCATAACGACACCAAAAATTTGAAATTTGAATGAAAACTAACGGAATTATGCTCGCAAGTTATCGGTCTCCAAAATGTTTACGCATCAGCGATTTCACCCACTTTGAGCCCTATGTGGGACTACAATAGAAATGGAAGGAGAGTGAGCAACCAACGGGCGACTTTAGACTGTACTAAAGTAGAGGGCGAGGAGATGGAAGAGGAAACTGTCGAAGGGGCTTGGGAGGGGACAGGAGTGGAAGTGGCCTGGGGAGGGACAGTCAGGGAAGGAGCTTGAGAGGGGACAGGGGATGAAGATATTGAACGAGGAGGTGGGTGAACCTCCACACACGTTACAGAACTAGTCGGAGGCGAAGAACCCTGCAATAGGGATTTTTTGCCGGACTTATGAGAAGAAGGGGGGCACTGAGACTTGGGTGGGGGATGAGGGCGTGAGACACAGAACTGTATGAGTGAGTAGAGGAAGGAGAGTGGACAGTATGGGATGCCGAGGTAGGGACCTCGGAGCCAAGAACAGCAAAAGGATTCGAGACAGAGGTGACGGAGGATGTTGTAACCACAGAGGAAGTCAAGGAAGTTGGGACCTCAGAAGTGGGGCGATGTTTAGCAATGCGAGAATAGGAAATACGGGGAAGTCTCCCTTGGAGGCGTAGATGAGAGATGGCCATAGCATATGAGAAACCTTCAGCCTCTTTGAGACAATGGATTTCCCGCTCATTCAGGTAAACCTGACAACGGCGAGAGTACGATGGATGTGCCTCATGACAGTTAAGGCAAGAGGGAAGTAGAGTACAAGAAGGACTGGCATGGTCGTCGGCACCACAGACTGGGCATTCGGCCATGGACCTGCAATATTTCGCTGGATGACCAAAACGCCAGCAGTTTCTACATTGTTGTGGTGTAGGGGTCATCTTACGAACTTGTAAACGTTGACCTTCAATGTAAACCGAAGGTGGTATTTCACGGCAGTCAAATGTTAAACGAGCTATATTGCAAGGATAACGTCTTCGCTTATTGGCAGGAGGACAAAAGTGTCAACTTTAAGGATAGGGTTCTTGAGCCAAGCTGCTCCAAAAAGTCATCACCACATGTCTGGAAATTCTGTTGGACAATTGTGTGGGGTAAAATGACAGAACCACTACAAGAATTGAGAGAATGATGCTTGTCAATAGTGATAGGAACAATATCTATGGTCGTAAGAAGAGAAAGATCACGAGCTTGGCCAGCATTCTGGGCCGTGATGATGTGAGTGCCGCCTTGAGAGCATGAAATGAGATATCTTTACCAACATGGCGTAGCAGAGCCTACCAATACTATGGTCTGAAAGATAGGTATTAGAAGAAGTCGGTCGCAGAGTAAAAACTTTGTCCATTGAGTAGTGTGAAACAAAGAGTTTGAAGGGATGTGTGACGAGCTAATGTTCTGAGATGAACGAGAAGGAAGTGTCGAATCATCATTTAAGGGTCGTGGTCGTTTGTGTGGACCGGGATGGTCCGACGTGTGACGGGCGGGCAATTCGAAAATTGTGCACCATTAAGGAGAGCCGGAATCAAGGTCAGAGAATAGCGAAGGTCAGACGTATCAAAGGGCCGTCGGATCCCCTGTACCTGAAGCAGGTGACGAACCGGCACCAGCAAGAGGTACAGGGGTATTAGAGTTGTGCGAAGAGTTGTCCATTAACGAGGTAGGTGATCTAGGGTGGTATCAAGATGGGGGGAGGTTCAGGGATTAGGGCATCCATGGTTAGGTTACTTCTTTCTTTTGTTTTTAAGAAAAAAAAAGAAAGAAAAGAAAAGAAAAGAAAAGAAAAAAAGGGGAATGGAGGAATAGCTCCTGGAGGAATGAAAGGGGCGTAAATCCCTCCGCGCCCAAGAGGACCTCAACACCGCAAGTAGTGCAGATGCTGCATGGAACCCGTGCATACCCTACCCTTCATGCCAGTAAACCAGCAACCTCACATCCACCGAACCACCTATGCGGACAAAAGAGAGGGCTGCCGGATATCCGCCACAAAGATACTGCCTTCGGCCACCACCCCGGAATCCAATGGTGGCCTCCAGAGATACACCCGCCCCCCGAAAGATACCCAAGGCCCTCCCCGGGAGACCGGGAGGGTGGGCATCCCCCCGTCCAGTTCCCGGCAAACTCTTACCGCCAAGCCTCAACGGGAAAGGGATTGGCCATGGGACCCAAAAATTTACAAAAAATGCTCCAATTTTTATGTGTCAGGGTATTTACGCATTTGGGGATTTTGCCACTGACTCCCATTTTAGACCAATTCATTATTCCCGGAAAAAAAATTTTGCTTTTCAATATTACCTTTCTTCGTTTAACGAGAAATCGCCCAGTCAACTTTTCAACTACAAAATAAAATGATTGGAAATTTAAATTTTGCCAATTTAACTCAAAGTTCAAAATATTCCAATTTCAAAATAGGGTGCAGAATAAACAATGCAGGTATTCCGGGACTAAACTAACATTTCCTCTGTTCATTATTTACGTTTTGAGTCTTTACAAATGAATTCCATTTTTATTTTTATTATAATGTTTTTATTCAAACCAAAAATGGGAAGTTTTTTTAATATTTTAATTGTACAAATAATATACCCATTTGTGAAGTTATTAACCCCCCAACGTTATTGGATTAGGGCATTTTTTTACTCTTTAACATGATAAAAAATTTTAAAATTTCCCTAAAGGGGTGTTTCAAGCCATTTCCATTGAAACCCAAACAAAATCTCTCTATATAATATATCTTCCATTCTATCAAATGAGAAAAAATGAAATACAACTATAAAAAACATACAAAAAACACTGCAAAGTTCTGTTTTAATAAAAAATTACGGTTTCAGTTTTTTTTCTCATTATGCATTTGCTGCAGGATTTGTTTTTTTGTGACACTTACCACATAGATGTATTTTCTCATATCTAGGCCCAAATTTACCGCTCACAGCTTATCTGAGTGAGCTGAGCTCATGACGTAGAACTACGGCACAGACCCCGAAAGGGGGTTTAAAAAGATTGGCCAGGCTGTAAATGCTGACAAACAGATGCAGCTAATTTTAAGACTATCTGGTTGGCTCTTTTCCCGAATGACCCTGCATTGCTGTATATTTACGATTTTAGTGCTTGGTTATGATTTAAAAATTTTCCCTCAAGGGGCCTTGATGCAGGTATGGGGCTCCAAACCTTCCTTTATTGAACCAGTCTGCCTAGTTTGTGTGCCATATGATCCCTATGGGTTTAGCACTTCTTGATTATAATCTGGTTGGGTTTGCAGTGCATTAATTGAAGACAGGGTATGCAACTGATCAGATATTTAATGCTGATAAAACCCCTGTATGATTCCCTGTGGGTTGAACTTTTCTCCATGACTGTAATGACAATGTAATAACTTTTTTTTTTTCCTACCATTTTTTAAGATCCCATTCGTCAAGGAGGTTTACGTCTAATTGGGCTCAAACAAAAATTTCCCTTTTTCTTTTGGGCCCTGACCCATATAGGTTTAACCTCCCCCCCAACCAATTTAATATGAAAACATTAGAAAAATCCCCCCTATATAGTAACATGGAAAGAAAAAAAAAAAAACTTGTGACTTAGCTGTTTAAAAAGTTTTCAATTTTTTTGTCTTTTTTTAAAAAAAAAAGAAAAGTAGTCCCAAAAAAGATCTGCTGCATTGTATGACCCAAGTTTAGCAAATTTTTTTTAATATGGGAAAAAAAATAAGATAAGATTTCTTGGGTTTTTTAACCCCCGGGGGGGTTTAGCCACCCAGGATACCCCAAAAAAGTCAGTGCGTCATCAAAGACTGTTTTCTTATTTTCTTTGGGGGTTCCTTAATCTTGCCCCCCGGGATGCGACCCACCCCAGTCGACAAAAACAACCCGGGTCCCCTTTTGCTGCTAGGTGAACATGACAACAGGTGTAAAGGGAAACAGGAAAAATGTTTCCACCCGCCGGGAACCCCAAACCCCCGGCCCTCCGTGTGGGGAAGCGAGAGCTCTAGCCACCAGACCACCAGGCCACTCACAAGGCATTGTTTTAGTTGAACAGTTTGTTTAATTATCTTGGTAGTTTGTGTTTTTTTTGACTACATTTTAAAGCATTAGGGCCCTTTAAAGAACTTAATTTCCCAAAAGAGTGGAATGTATTATTACATGGGCAGAATAGGCAGAGATGTTTCCCTTACCCCCAATACTGACCATAAAAAAAAGCTCAAATGCAGCTGAAAGGGTCTGAAGATATGTGGGGAAATTGAGAAAAAGGGTATTTTAAACCCCTTTCGGGGTCCAGAACCCTGATCTGAAATTTGTCCACGGGGGTCCAAAAATTTTAAAAAAAAAAAAAAAAAAATTATGAAATATTAGAGAATTTTTTTCGAAGGTAATAAAACAAAGTATGAATTTTGATGGCAAACTGAAAAAAATTACAGTCAAAAACTTTGCTGTGTTATTGATGTTTACGAATAAACGATTTTCCCCCTGAGTCCTTTTTTTTGGGGAAATTACATTGTTCCAGTCAAAAAAATTCTTAGCTTTTTTTGGGGTCTGCCTTCCATATTTCGACTGAACAAAAGAAATTGCCAAACCAATTTTTCAACTACCCAATAAAGTGATCAGAAATTGGTAATTTGCCCAATTTCACACAATCTCAAAATGGGGTCCAGAATAAACAATTCAGGCATTCCTGGCACCAAAATAACATTTCCTCTGTTCATTAGTTATGTTCCCAGGCTTTACCCGGGGTTCCTTTTTAAAATTTTTATTCACACAAAAAATAAAAGTTTCTATGCATTATTGTTTTGTATAAATAATGTCAGTGGATTGTGAATGCATATTAGACTGACTAGGGACACATATTGGGCAAGTTATGTGATTTGCTTACTCTGGAATATCAAAAAAAAATCAAATATTTCTGTTTACTCGGGCTCAATTTCTAGCTATTTTCGGCCCTCAAACTAAAAAAAATCATCTCTATTTCTGTAATATATCTTAAATTATACCCAAAAGAGCCCAAGAAACCGTGAATGCAACCATAAAAAAAAAAATAAAAACAAAAAGTTGCTTTTTTAAAAACCAAAAAAGTCGTACTTTTTTTTTCCTATGCAGTGTGTGTGCAGCATTTTTTTTTTATGGTGCACACTTACCCGTGGGGGAATTTTTCCCCATATCTGGGCCCCCAAATTTTTCCCCTCCTTTTCTGAGCGAGATGAGCCATGGCGTAATTCTGACACTGACCCAGGGGTTCAAAACCATAGAACTGCGGCAATGACCCTCAAAAGGGGTTTAAAACTTTCTTTTTCTAATTTTTTTTTTTAAATTATCAGCAGCTTGTTTGTACATTTTTTTTTTATAAATGAGGGCTGCTAGTATATACAGAGATGTGTCTTGGTGTATAAAAGTACAAAATACTGTAAAGTAAAAGTTGAACTTGAATTCCTATTTTAGGGGAAATTTAAAATTTTTCAAAACCCGTACCTGTACCTAGCTAGTAACAAAGCCAAGTGTGGACATGACCCTAGGTAAGTTGAAAGGCTTTCAACCACCAACTAAATACTGCATACACAGGTTTTTATAGCATGTAAAATGCTGTATGCCAAAGACTGATGCCATTAAACTTCACCATAGGGTTAAGCACCATGTCAGTATTCAGTGTACAATTCCGCCAAAAAAAATCCAAACCCCGCCTTCCTTATAAACAGTATAAAGTGGTCGGGATTCATACCCGTCTGATACTATATATCATCTGAATGTTTTTTGGGGGTATGTGAACTGAATTAATAAGTGCGGTATGCATCACCTCTGTGTGCCTGCATCGGCAGCGAGATAAGGTGTTCTTTTACTGCTCTATCCTCAAGTGCCCAGGATTTGGAGCTGTATTTAGTGCCGTGTAATTTTTTTGCCAAGTGGATAAGATAAGTATGGGTCATTCCCAAAAACAAACAGGTAAAAAACCCCTGTATTGGCTTATCATACTGGGCGAACAAAATCCCGTGTAATGGCATTACTTGCTGCCACCCATGGCCTCCCCAGACATCATTCCCACTTCCAAATTCATATTGGGCAGCCAAGGGGCTGTCTAAACATATAGATAACATTTTTTTCAAAGAACATGTTTAAAAATAATAATAATAATAATAAAAAATAAAAAAAAATAATAAATAATAAATAATAAATAATAAATAATAAATAATAAATAATAAATAATAAATAATAAAATAATAAAATAATAATAATAATAATAATAATAATAATAATAATAATAATAATAATAATAATAATAAAATAAAAAAAGTGCTAAACCCATACCAGAGAACTACATAAAATTCCATATGACTTCATCACAGCTCAGAAATGCATCCTAAACTCCTTTTTGGGGACCTCTTGATTCCCGTGCACAACACGCCTACAAAAAGGGCCTCTGTCTGCCCAATCATCGTGTTGCAAGGAATTTTCCCCCCCCTCACACCCCATATGAAAAAAAAGGTATGCCTGAACTTTGCCAGGAAATATGAACAAAAAGTTCTGATGACAAACATGTGATCAAATGAATCCACATTTCAATTTCATTCAAGGTCGTCAAAGCAGGGTGAGGCCCCCCCCCTCCATCAGCAGGTCCGACCCATGCATATGGGTAAGGAAGGGACTACAAAGCACCCATAATCCATCATAATTTTGGGTGACCCCCCGTCACCTGGCACCAGGCCAAAAAAAATAAGGGGTTGGGTGGGAAAAAAATTAGTTTTTCAGTGGCCAGACCTCAATCCCTGAGAATGCCTAGAACATCAGGAGCAAGATGGAATCCCGCCACATTTCATCCAACCTTTCCTGCAGCAAAGATCAAGGACATTCAGGTCAACCCCGTTATCAACTGAATATTTTAAGAATCTAAGTGGGGCATGTCCAAACAGCTTCAAATAATCAAGGGGAAGGGGGGGATGACAAAATATAAATTTAAGTACCAAGTACATATTAGTTTTTTCCTATAATGTTAATATTTTTACTTTTTAATGATTTTTTGGAATAAAGGGGGAAATCTGGATTATTTTTTTGAGCAGTGTGCTTTGTTATCACTGCAACTGTGCTATTATAAAACCAAAGGTTTGAAAAGTTCTTTATGCAGCTCCAATGAGGGCCCAAATTTGTGGGGCAGCTTATAATTGGGGCCTGTCTTTTACCTTTTTTTTTTGGCAAATGAAGAAAAAAGCTTACCCCCATTCAGTTTTTTTAAAATAGGGCCTTTTTTTTATCGATAAGTTAAGGGGCCCATTTTGAAGCAAATTCTATAGAATGGGAGTTGGAAGGAGAAGAAAGAAGAACTAATAGCCAAATTAACAGTTGCAGTCTAAAAAAAAGCATTAAATTGCATAATTGAACTGAATGTAAAATTACCACATTGAGGTGTAGAGCTTGCTCCTGGTAAAAATTTTTTCTATTATAAAAAATATTTTTTTTATACTCTGCTTAAAAAACCCAAACCCTGAAAAAAAACCCCTCATTATTACAAATTTCAACCCATTTTTTTAAAAAAAAAATTTTTTGTACAAAAGTCTACTCATGAAAAGTACTGTAATTGTTTTTTTCTACCTAAAACCTAATACCCAAGGTGATAGTTTTAGTTTTAAGGTATTCATGGAGTGCTTCTTCTCCAAGATCTTTTTCCAAAACCACTTTGCTTGAATCCACCAAATGGTGCAGCAACGTCAG
>WNWK01057152.1:0-10821 GCA_009830355.1 Cherax destructor
GGAGGTCATTTACGTAGATATTGAAGAGTATGGGGCTAAGGCATGAGCCTTGTGGAACGCCAGCTGTTGGGGTGAATGGGACTGCAGATTTGCCATTAAAGTTGGGGATGATGCTTCTGCCTGTTAGGAAGTGAACATGAGCCTGAGAAAGGTCCAGTTGTGGTCTGGTAGATCGGCAAGTTTGAATATAAGCCCATCATGCCAGAGGCTGTCAAAGGCTTTGTGAACGTCCCTCGTTGCAATTAGGGCCAGGTTTCCTTGATTCCTCAGGCTAGCAGCGGCATCATAGATGATGTTGATAGCATGCTGTGTTCCACGGTGGGACCTGAAACCAAACTGCTTTTCAGAGAAGAGGTGATTGAATTCCATGTAGTAGTTCAGTCTATTGGAAATGATTTTTCGAAGACTTTGCCAGCGACTTCGAGTAGGGAGATAGGTCTGTAGTTTTCTGGGTTCGGAGTCTCTATTGGGTTTTGGTATGAAGATCATCTTAGCTGTTTTGAATGATGCAGGGAAGTGGCCAGACGCCAGGATAGCATTCAAGATGTTTAATAGGGTCATTTTGCAATTACAGGGTAGGTATTTTATCTGTTTTACTGTTATGCCTGAGGGCCTGGGGCCTTATTCCTCATTCGCCCTATGGCTTGGGTCATTTCCTTCAGGGTGATTGGCCTTGTGAGAGGTGCTCGGGTTCAAGAAGATGTATCAATTGTTGGTATTGGTTGGAAGTCTTCCCCGTTTTCGTCACGCCACTGGTTAACCCACAGGTAGTGGTTGTTGTTGAAACTTCTGCTGACATTGTGAGAGAAATTTTCTTCCACACTTCCCTCATCAAATCAGCTTGATCCTGTGGGTCCTCGAGCAAGGTGGTCACGTCCTCGCCATCCTCATTAGTGAATGAGTGTGTGAGGAGTTGAGTGGGTGAGTGCTTAGCCCCCAGTAGTCTGCGGATCTTGCTCCAGAATCGTTCTGGTTGGCGCTTGTACTGGTTAGCTTGAAGCACAAGGTATTTCCAAAGGTCCCTTTTGTGCTGGGTGATTAGGGTTATTAATTCCCTTCTCATTCTTTGGAGTACATCGCGGGTGGGCTGGCCTGAGTGGAGGTGTCTTCTGCATTCAGCTTGGTAATTGTTCATGCTGTCTTTTATTTCCCTGGTTGGTTTGTACTGTTGGTAGACCCTGGAGGTGGTTAGTTGGCAGCATGCGTCAGTGGCCTCGGTGATTCTTTCGTGCAGGGAGGTGATCGCCTCGTCTATTGCGGTGGAGGGTTGGTTGTCAAGAAGAATAGTCTGGTCGTTCGCTAGGTAGTCCCTGAAGGGGTCAAAGCACCCAGCAAGCCTAGGGGATGCTGAATCTGACGAGAGCCCGGACACGGGGAATGAGTCAGATTCAACGACCGATGTTACCATCACTAACAGTGCCGATGAGGACTATCAATTCTCACAGGAAAACACCCAGGACTACCACCTCTCTTTCCCTCATAACCCCGACAACAAGCGCAACCAACCCCCTCGGAGCTGCACCGCCAAACCCCACTCCTCTGCCCGCAGCAACACACATAAACACGGAAAATAATGGGGATCACAATTCTACAAATCAACATCCAACACTTCTTCAATAACCGATACCTACTTGAACTAGAATTATGCACCCACAATCCAGACATTATCCTCCTCAATGAAACAGCAGCCAGACCTGACCAACACATAAAACTCCTGGTTACTCAACACTTGAAAAATCCAGAGGGCCTTATAGTGGAGTAGCTATCCTCGTAAAACGGGGGTACGAATTCCGCAACATTCATGCCGATGAGGACACCGTCCTAGCAATAGAACTACTGACCTCATATGGCCGGCTTGTCGTGGGAACAGGCTACTTTCCCCCCAGACAGCCGTACATAGAGTCTATCCCCTTACACAGGTTACTCAGTCGGAATGTCCCTACAGTCCTCGCAGGGATTTCAATGCCCACCATCCGCTCTCTTTAACTGTGGCGCAGCCTCCCGCAAGGTGACCACAAGGAAACAACTCTTCAACCTAATGGCTGCAAGAAATCTATCATTCCAGGGCCCATTCTTTAAATCGTATGTGGGCCCCACCCTGGGACACCTGACGTAGTACTCACCAACAGGGACTGCGACCTGTTCCACTGCAGGGTGTCCCCGGGCGGCGACGTCGGCTCTGACCATATCCCTGTCATAATTAAGCTACAATCCACCCCATTCCGCACACCCATCCGCCCAAAACCCAACCTGAAATAGGTCGTCCAATTCATTCAAATGAGGACATTAGAGCACTCCAGGATGATTTGAATAGACTGATGCAGTGGTCGGAGAAGTGGCAGATGCAGTTTAATGTAAACAAATGCAAAGTTCTAAATGTTGGGCAGGACAATAACCATGCCACATATAAGCTGAATAATGTAGATCTTATTACTTGTGATTGCGAGAAGGATTTAGGAGTTCTGGTTAGTAGTAATCTGAAGCCAAGACAACAGTGCATAAGTGTTCGCAATAAAGCTAACAGAATCCTTGGCTTCATATCAAGAAGTATAAATAATAGAAGTCCTCAGGTTGTTCTACAACTCTATATATCTTTAGTTAGGCCTCATTTAGATTATGCTGCACAGTTCTGGTCACCGTATTACAGAATGGATATAAATGCACTGGAAAACGTACAAGGAGGATGACAAAGTTGATCCCATGTATCAGAAATCTTCCCTATGAGGATAGACTGAGGGCCCTGAATCTGCACTCTCTAGAAAGGCGTAGAATTAGGGGGATATGATTGAGGTGTATAAATGGAAAACAGGAATAAATAAAGGGGATGTAAATAGCGTGCTGAAAATATCCAGCCAAGACAGGACTCGCAGCAATGGTTTCAAGTTGGAAAAGTTCAGATTCAGGAAGGATATAGGAAAGCACTGGTTTGGTAATAGAGTTGTGGATGAGTGGAACAAACTCCCGAGTACCGTCATAGATGCTAAGACGTTGTGTAGTTTTAAAAATAGGTTAGATAAATACATGGGTGGGTGTGGATGGGTGTGAATTTGGACCTGACTAGCTTGTATTACCAGGTCAGTAGCTGTACTAATTCCTTAAGTGGAAGTGACCTGACCAGGTGGTCGGCTGACCAGGTGGTCAACTAGACAATTATATGAGTGGGTGCGGTTGGGTGTGAGTTGGTCCTGACTAGCCTGTGCTAGGTCAGATGCAGTGTTCCCTCCTTAAGTGAATGTAACCTGACCTGGCTGGGTCGGGGCTTAAGCCGTTGGAGATTTGGACCTGCCTCGCATGGGCCAGTAGGCCTGCTGCAGTGTTCCTTCTTTCTTATGTTCTTATGTTCTTAAGAGATTGCGATTGCAACCTCGGGTTCGAGAAACTGGATTCCGTTTCCTTCATGGCATCCTAGCGTCTAGGGCGCAGTTGTATGTAATGGGTGTGACTCGGGATCAAAACTGTGTACGGTGTGGATGGCCGGAAACGGCCTACCATGTCGTATACTTTTGTGAAGAATTAATAAGGGTGAGGAACTGGTTTCAGTGCGTCCTACGACAGGTAGGCGGTGAGGGATTGTCGATGCTTAGGGCGTTAAGTTTAGAGGTATGGGGTTGTTCGGATGCGGTCCGACGATCGGTTTCGTACTTGGTACTCGATTTTATATATGTTTCTTGGGGGATGCGGGAGATTAGAAGTGCGACGCGCATCAGGGCACTGGCGTGTCGGTTTTACAGAACGAAATGTAGAAATCGTGAAGTGTATGGACATAGCTGGGAGAGAGACTTTTCGTTGGGATATAGACATCTAACGATGGATGTATTAAAGGGTTTGTGACATCCACTGCGTGTTGAATGGTACCATGACGGAGCGTGTGGGCTGGTATTCGGTGAGGGGGGAGGGTGTTTTTCATTTTATGTATGAAGTGAGCTAGTGAAATGTGTGCAAGATGTGGGATGTGGCCTAGGATGAGGGAAGGTGACCTGTAGTTGGTCCGGGGTTAGGTTCTCGGTGTGATTGTTGACTCAGACTGGGGGGCGGAGTTCAAAATGGAGACAGTGCATGGTTTTATCATTTTGGTGGAACTGTTAGTTATTAAGTGGTAGGTAAACTTCTTTTGCATGGAGAGAGTCGGTCTTATATAGTAGTATAGAGGTATGAGAGTTGGATATTCAAATCCGGCTATTTAGTCCGAAGACTTTCAGAGACAGTGACAACCCATTGTGACAAATAAGGGTTATATCCTCTGTTTGCGTTACTTTTGTAGTCTTTCATAGGACCGACTCAGATTGTGTGAATTGACAACATGGAGAGATTTCCAAGTTGTATATCTGATGGATAGAACATAGTATACAATTAGGCTATGATTCTTATTAGTTTTGATTGGTCATGTGTTAAAATTTCTTATGTGGTCCGATGTATACTGGTAATATGTACTGAGGTTTAGTTAGGTGTTTTGTGTACCTAGTAAGAGGGGGAGAATTAAGAGATCTAATGCCAGAGAACCTAAGGTCTTTCTGATGATATCAAAAGGACACCTAGTTTTGTGTTAGGGAGCACACCAAAGCATGTGGAGAGTTATGGCAATTAACCTTGGATGGTATGCTTACCATGAACAAGACCTGTGGTAGGAGAATTGTGTTTTGTAGCCTCGAATGTTTAGTAATGATTGGAGACGTAAACTTAGGTGCTTCTTGATCCCCATGTAACATACATGAGAGTCGGACTGGAGTCCAGTGTCCACAAAGATAATTTGTATTGAACAAAAATGTGTTTCGACTTAACTTGTATGTAATACTAAGGCAAACGAACAATATTTATGTATGGCCAATAGTATACATGGTAAGGTTGACTTTGATTTGTAAATGTATTAGGGGGGGGGGTGTTGTCGGCGTGTTGTAATATTAATAAGCATTGTTGAACATAATTTACATTCATATTAGGTATCCTTTTATTGTATTGTATATACCAGTATGTACCATTTTCAATAAGATGTAAAAGTTTGAAATAACGGTATCAACATGTTTAAAGTACACATGGTTAGATGTTTATGTTTAGAGTTCAGAGGTATGATGTATTATGTTGAGAAACACTGTGTTGGCCTCTCAACACAAATAAGTTAAGTTGGGGTTTCCCTTGTGATTTGTACACTGTGGAGCTGCAGGAGGGTCCAGGTACTAGAGCACGTGTTGTACGGTGCTCCGGGAGGGGGGGGGTCTTGGTTTGTAATTGTATTTAGTGACATAATACTATGCTTGTTATAGTACTTATCATTGTTTTGAATGTTGTGTTTCCGCATTTGCGGGTTATGATGTAACGGGTTTACATCGAATATGAAATGTCAAATTCTATCCTGCTGATGTGTTGGATTATGACAGTGTATAATTATGATATTATCACATACATATTTTGTTCCTGTTGTAACTCTTCTTGTCTATACTTGTCTGTACTGTTTTTAATAAAATATAAAAAAAAAAAAAAAAAATCTCTATGTATGATCAACTTCAACGTGAGGATTTTGTCCAGCGGTGACGTCGCCTCCTTCATCTCACCTCGCATAGGCTGTGCTTTTATCAAGACTGATGGACTAAACACAACAAAACCTGGTTGATGGCCTCATTACCTCATCTTCCACGGTTCTTCTCTGTATTGGACTGATAAAGGCACTGGCTGGCGAAACGTTTCCACAATACAGAAACCCAAAGTTACACAAGGAAGATTACTGGAATATCCCTTTCACTAAGTCTGAGGTCGATGCTGCACTGACCAAAGGCAAAGATACATGATCTATATCAAGTAAGACAACAGCGACAATTCTCTGCTCCATGGGAAATTATCTTAGAAACCCAAGCCATTATTCCTCAATTTCTCCCATTAAAAGTCTTCTTAAATCCCAACCAAATGTTCGTCATGAAGCCAAGCACCATGCCCTAAATTGTAATGATGCCATAGTCACAGCACTGTCTTTCACAAATTATGTATGTTGATTGCTCTGTTCTCCAGACCAATGGTGCAGCTGATAATGCCGCTGTTGTCATACAGAGTGATGGCTCTCATATAGCAGTTGTAGCAAGCATCGATAACTGAGCTTCGAAACTTAAAATTGAACTGTTTGCTGAGGTTGACATCTTATTTGTAACTGATTCTCTATTATCCATAAATGCTCCTAACTCCATGAGTGTCAGTTATGGCGTGTTTGTATCAGAAGCCAGAAACAGGTATGATAAGACTGTAGACATTGGAGTCGGAGTACACATTCTGTGGATTCCAGCTTGTATTGGTCTTCAGATACATGGTAGTCCTAATGACTTCAAAGAGGAAGTAAATAACAATCATGCGATGTCAATTAACTTGAGACTGAGGGAGACTGACACCAGTCAGTCTATTTATTACCAATGTATTATGCAGGAAGAGCCACATGCCTTGGGTGCCTCTAACAAAATTAGCAGGTTCTGGGATGTCAGTACTGCCAGGCTCCGGCCGGGATACAGACGTAGCGTCACCAGTTGATGTAAACAGAAACAAATGTAAACTTTGTCAGGTAGACTTATGTCACAACTTGCGTCATTATATGCAGGAATGCAATAAAATCAATCAATTCAGAGAACTCGCTCACAAATATTCAAGAAATATATTATCCAGAGTGACAAATTAACAACCATTTTTGAAAAATACCCTGACTTTGCCTATTGTAAATGTAAACCATAACCATTTAAAAGATAAATTCAATATCAATAATTCAAAACTATATGTAAGCGAAACTAATATTTTTGTGACTGCATTAGAGCATAAATAACTAACCATGATTGTAACAAGATAAATATGCATATATATAGTTCATTGCGATTGTAGCTTGCTTAGCAGTCAAAACTTTGGGGCCCAGTCCCTGGACCCATTACGTGCCTTTGTAATTTTTTGACGACTGACTACAAGACTGTTATTGAGGCGCTTAGTAAAGATATTAAACTAAGAAACGTTACGATAGTGTTTCTAAAGACAAACCACCAGTGTGTTGCTTCAGCCACACTACCAGTGTGTTGCTCCAGCCACACTACCAGTGTGTTCCTTCAGCCACACTACCAGTGTGTTGTTCCAGCCACACTACCAGTGTGTTCCTTCAGCCACACTACCAGTGTGTTCCTTCAGCCACACTACCAGTGTGTTCCTTCAGCTACACTACCAGTGTGTTGCTTCAGCCACACTACCAGTGTGTTCCTTCAGCTACACTACCAGTGTGTTCCTTCAGCTACACTACCAGTGTGTTCCTTCAGCTACACTACCAGTGTGTTCCTTCAGCCACACTACCAGTGTGTTCCTTCAGCTACACTACCAGTGTGTTCCTTCAGCCACACTACCAGTGTGTTCCTTCAACCACACTACCAGTGTGTTCCTTCAGCCACACTACCAGTGTGTTCCTTCAGCTACACTACCAGTGTGTTGTTCCAGCCACACTACCAGTGTGTTCCTTCAGCTACACTACCAGTGTGTTCCTTCAGCCACACTACCAGTGTGTTCCTTCAGCCACACTACCAGTGTGTTCCTTCAGCCACACTACCAGTGTGTTCCTTCAGCCACACTACCAGTGTGTTCCTTCAGCCACACTACCAGTGTGTTCCTTCAGCCACACTACCAGTGTGTTCCTTCAACCACACTACCAGTGTGTTGTTCCAGCCACACTACCAGTGTGTTCCTTCACTACACTACCAGTGTGTTCCTTCAGCCACACTACCAGTGTGTTCCTTCAGCCACACTACCAGTGTGTTCCTTCAGCCACACTACCAGTGTGTTGCTCCAGCCACACTACCAGTGTGTTGCTCCAGCCACACTACCAGTGTGTTGCTCCAGCCACACTACCAGTGTGTTGCTCCAGCCACACTACCAGTGTGTTGCTCCAGCCACACTACCAGTGTGTTGCTCCAGCCACACTACCAGTGTGTTGCTCCAGCCACACTACCAGTGTGTTGCTCCAGCCACACTATTAGTGTGTTGCTTCAGCCACACTACCACAGTGTTCCAGCAACACTACCACAGTGTACGAGTAACACTACCGTAGTGTACCAGCCACACTACCACAGTCACCAGCCACACTACCACAGTGCAACAGCCACACTACCACAGTGCACCAGCCACACTACCACAGTGCACCAGCCACACTACCACAGTGCACCAGCCACACTAATACAAAAGCCACAACCGCAACGGTTCACATTGTCCCGAGCCACACCTTTTATGATCCGACTTTTACAGAGTGATAATAAAGGCTTGTGCCTGGGGCGGATGTGATAGCAAGGAAAGCCTACAAAACAATGCCATTTTTTTCCTGTACTGGTTTAATAACATACAATTATACGTTAATGTGAATATTTTTGGGGTAATAAATTATTATTCAATATTGACTTTTGCATACAAATAGGTCTATGAATATATATTTATATGTATTTTTACCCTAACTCGCTTGTTGAATGGGAATTACATGTTATTTCCTGTCTGTATTGAGGCTAGTTGTATCTGTCACGATATATATATATATATATATATATATATATATATATATATATATATTATATTATATATATATATATATATATATATATATATATATATATATATATATATATTTTATTTACTTATTAACACATCGGCCGATTCCCACCAAAGCAGGGTGGCCCAGAAATTAAAAACATTCATCATTCACTCCATCACTGTCTTGCCAAAGGGGTGCTTTACACTACAGTTATAAAACTGCAACATTAACACCCCTCCTTCAGAGTGCAGACACTGTACTTCCCATCTCCAGGACTTAAGTCCGGCCTGCCGGTTTCCTTGAATCCCTTCATAAATGTTACCTTGCTTACACTCCAACAGTTCTAAAATAATAACTGCCTCCAGCATTCTCTTCGTTGCAACATTCACCATCTATGTTTCACACCCATATAAGAGTGTTGGTATAACTATACTCTCATACATTCCCCTCTTTGCTTCCATGGATAAACTTCTTTGTTTACATAGCAAAATTAGGAGATTCTTGGGTAATATAAAATTGGAAGAAGATATTCAGATAAATTGTACTTATTAAAGACATGATTGGGCGATGAAGACAGTCTCCTTTATGAACTATGGGCAGGCTATAAAAATAGCGAGTTCAGAGCCAGAAACACACACACACACACACACACACACACACACAAATGGGCAGATACCTGAGGTATGGAAGAAGGCCAAAGTAGTCCCCATCTTTAAAAAAGGAGACAGAAAAGAGGCACTAAACTATAGACCGGTGTCACTTACATGTATAGTGTGCAAAGTCTTGGAGAAAATCATCAGGAAAAGAATGGTGGAGCACCTCGAGCTGAACAGGATAATAAACACCAGGCAGCACGGATTCCGGGAAGGCAAATCCTGTGTAACAAACCTCCTAGAGTTCTATGATAAAGTAACAGAGGTAAGGCAAGAGAGAGAAGGGTGGGTTGATTGCATTTTCCTGGACTGCAGGAAGGCCTTCGACACAGTTCCTCACATGGGATTAGTAAAGAAGTTGGAAGAACAAGCATGTATAACAGGAAGGGCACTGGAATGGATCAGGGAATACCTCACAGGGAGGCAACAACGGGTCATGGTGCGTGATGAGGTATCACAGTGGGCACCTGTGACGAGCGGCGTTCCGCAGGAGTCAGTCCTAGGACCAGTGTTATTCTTGGTATATGTAAATGACATGACAGATGGGATAGACTCAGAAGTGTCTCTGTTCGCAGATGTGAAATTAATGAGGAGAATCACATCGGAGGAGGACCAAGCAGGACTTCAAACAGACCTGGACAAGCTTGAATCTGGTCTAGCAACTGGCTTCTCGAATTCAATCCCACCAAATGCAAAGTCATGAAGATCGGAGAAGGGCAAAGAAGACCGCTGACAGAGTACAGGCTAGGCGGACAAAGGCTACAAACCTCGGAAAAGGAGAAAGACCTTGGGGTGAGTAAAACGCCAAGCACGTCTCCGGAGGCACACATTAACCAGATAACTGCGGCAGCATATGGGCGACTGGCAAACCTAAGATTAGCGTTCCGTTACCTTAACAAGGACTCGTTTAAGACACTGTACACCGTGTACGTCAGGCCCATACTAGAATATGCAGCACCAGTCTGGAACCCACACCTGGTCAAGCACATAAAGAAACTAGAGAAAGTGCAAGGTTTGCGACAAGGTTAGTTCCACAACTCAGGGGTCTGTCCTATGAAGAAAGGTTGAGGAAATAGGACTAACAACACTGGAGGAAAGAAGGGTCAGAGACATGATAACGACATACAAAATACTGCGGGAATCGACAAGGTAGACAGTGACAGGATGTTCCAGAGAGGGAACACAGAAACAAGGGGACACAACTGGAAGCTGAAGACTCAGATGAGTCAAGGGATGTTAGGAAGCATTTCTTCAGCCACAGAGTAGTCAGGAAGTGGAATAGTCTAGAGAAAGACATAGTGGAGGCAGGAACCATACACAGTTTTAAGACGAGGTATGATAAAGCTAATCAAGGTAGAATATTCTGATTGTGGGAGACTCTCAGGTAAGATATATGGACCGTGCTTTTTGTAACAGAGACAGGAAGGTCAGACAGAGGTGTGCCTCCCAGGAGCTGGTGTTGGTGACATAGTCAGCAGGTTGGATAATATTATGTCAGGTAATGGGAACAAGCCCATTATCTGTCTTAGTGCTGGTGGAAATGACATTGGGAAGGGCAGGAGACAGGAGCTACTAGATAAGTACAGGTCAGCCATAGAAGTCGTTAGGTCTAAGGGAGGTATCCCAATCATATGTAGCATTTTGCCTAGA
>WNWK01057153.1:0-10821 GCA_009830355.1 Cherax destructor
AGAGAAAAAAGCTGGCTGAGGCGAACCGGGGGTCTGGAATGTATATCAGATCGAGACAAACCCAGGAAGAAAGGGGAGGCCCGGGGGGGAGAGGTTAAGGGAGGAGGGGGGGGGGAACAGCAGATAGGGGGAACCAACCCCAACAGGACAAACACACACGCTAAAAACCCCCGGGGGCCTCTTCCAAAAAACCCACGACACCCTGCCTCTGCCCCCCCCATATCAGGCCCCCTGTCCCCCCCCTAGCAAATGAAAACCCCGCCCGTTACCCCCCCCCCCAAAAGCTGCACCCCCCACCCAACCATCAATCCCCCCCACCCACCCCCCCCCGGGCCCCCTGCCCACCCCCCCACCCCCAAAATCCCCCCGGGGCCACATTGGAAACAAGGTTGAAGGTTTGGTACAAACGGATGGAATTACGAATAAGTATGAAGAGGGAATGAAAGAATAGATGAGGCTCTCAGACATCATAGCGGTCACAGAAACTAAACAAATGAGACAGAAAAGATGCAATCTTCCACGGGGATATCAGACCCTGAGGAAAGATAGGAGGGAGGGGGGTGGGGGGGACTGTTTAAGGCCCCCGTTGGGTTAGGAAATGGTAGGAGTGGAGGGGGGAGAAACGGGTTCATAGTAGGTACCACCCAGTCGGGGGAGCAAAAGATAATCATTGCGGGATGTCCCCCCACAGAACTGCGGGGGCCAGGGGGAAAATCGATGAGAACAACAGGCGATGGGGACACCCGGCGGGGTGGAAAGAAAAGCACACAGAGCAGGGGGAAGCTACTGGTCAGGGAATTTCAACCACGGGGAGATCGACTGGGAAATCATAAACCCATTCCAAAAGGGAAGCCAAGATGAGGGGCGGGTACTGGAAAACCTGATCCCCCAACATGTCAGGCCACCAGAGGGGGAAGATAAACCCCAAAGACTGGACCTTGATTCACCTGAACATCAGATATTGAAGACAAACCCAAAGGAGCCCCCTGGGGGCCGTACCTTTGGGTGTTGATTGCTTTTTCCTACTGCAAAGTTTTAAATTTCTCACATGAGATTAAAAAAGTTAAAAACACAGGTATAACAGGAAGGGCACGGGAATGGATCGGGAATACCTCAAAGGGGGAACCGGGGGTCATGGTGGTTGGTGGGTATCACAGGGGCGCCGGACAGGGGTTAGCAGGGGGTCCTAGGACCAGTGTTATTCTGGTTTTGTAAATGACAGCGGATGGGATAGACTCAAAATTTGTCTCTATTCGCGGATATGTGAAAATAATGAGAGCCATCAGAAGAGGACCAGGCAGGGCTGCAAAAAGACCTGGACAAATCGACATCTGGGCTAGCAGTTGGCTTTTAATTAATCCCCCCAAATGCAAAGTCATGAGGATCGGAGAAGGGGAAAAAAACCGCTGACAAATGCTAGGCGGACAAAGGCTACAAACCCGGCAAAAGGGGAAAAAACCTTGGGGTGAGTATAACCCACACGCTCCGGAAACATCAACCAGATAACTGGGGGCATATGGGCGCTGGGAAACCTTGTTGCGCCGTTCCTTAACAAAGGGAAACGTTTAAGCACTGTATACCGTGTGTCAGGCCCCATACTAGAATATGCAGCACCCGTCTGGAACCCACACCGGTCAAGCACGTGGAAACGAGGTAAAAGGGTTTTGGAAAAGGGTTAAATTCCACAACCCAGGGGTCTGTCATGAAAAAAGGGTTGGGGAAAAAGGACTAACAACACTGGAGGAAAAAGGTCAGAGGAGACATGTTGACATACAAAATATCGGGAATTTACAATAGATAGTGACAGGTTGTTTCAGAGAGGGGAAAAAGAAACAGGGGACACAATGGGAAACTGAAGACCAGATGAGTCAAAAGGGGTGTCAGGAACATTTTTTCCCGCCCGAGTAGTCGGGAATGGAAAGGACTGGGAAAAATATGTGGAGGGAGGAAACCCTACATAGTTTTAAGACAAAGGGATGATAAAATCATGGGCAGGGGGGCAGGCGTAGCAGACAGCGAAAAGGGGGGGCCCGGGCTGAGACCAATCAACCACAATTAGGTGAGTACAATTAGGTGAGTACCCACCATGCTCCCCCCCCCCCCTTTTTTTTTTCCTATCTAACGTTTTATATTGTAACCCTTTTTTTTTGACCCGTCGCAGTCACTGTTTATCCCAAAAAGGGTTCCCCGATGGATATAACTGCCGCTCTAGTTCTGTTAGCTAAACTAAACCCCTGTTTTTGGGAAAAAGTGATCTTTTTGACAGAATAAAGTGAAGGCCTGTTTCCTAAAAATCATAATCATCAATAAATGGCAAGGGGTCATTAGCATTAAAAAAAGGAAAATGAATTCATCATTCAAGGGGAACTGTGCCAAATATTTGTTAAAAAAAAATGAAAACGGGCCCTTTACCAAAATTGAACACACACCCATTACCCCAACCTTTACAATTTACAACCTAAGTTTACTGTTCTTCCCCGTATCTTAGCATTATCAAATTCGGTTCTGAAAAAATGTTTCTAGTCTGTGCATTACCTATAGCGTTAAGGTTTCATTACTACAACTGCCGTCATTATCACCATGACTTATCTGTCTGTTTTCCCTGTACCTAGAGGGGTCCTGGATTAGTATAAACGCCTTTGCGCCACTAAAAAAGCTGTGCGCCATTGTTTTTTTTGGAAAGTGTGGGGTTCCCAAAAACCTTGGGCGATATCATTTACGTTTCTGGTTGATACTGTTGGGTTTTCCCTTTCCCAGGGCTATCTCCTGGAGAGAATTTGGGGGCAAGCCCCCGGGCCCCGGTCTGTGACCAGGCCTCGTTGGACCAAGGCCCGATCAACCGGCTGTTACTGTACCCGCGTCCCCGTCGCCACGCCCGGCTGATCGGTACCGCTTTAGGTGCCCGTCCAGTCCTTTGGCAGCCAGGGGCTTTTTTAAACCCTGATGTATGCTGGGAGGCAGTTGAACAAACTTGGGCCCCCCACACTTTTGGTTTTCCCTCAACGTGCTAGTCACCTTGGGGACAACCTCTTCTCCTTTCCCGAAACCAATGTTTTCCCTTTTTTAAAAAGCCCAAAAATGATAAATATCATTTGGACCTGTACCCCCCTGATGCCAGCCATAGTTCTCTTCACACTTTATCACTTCACAACAAAAATTTGTTTTCTTTTCTTTACTTTTTATTAAAAGAAACCACTGATCTATCAGACACCTAGCAATGCCTAGTAGGTACTCTAGAAATCACCACTGGTTACTAGCAAATTTTCTGTTATCACATACCCGGATTACCCCTCACTTGTCCCCTTACTTCGTAAACTCCCATCACTCCTCACTTCATAGTCCGGCTTCACCTATCCCCTTCTAACTCATTTCCATCCTGGCAGTGTAAAAGAATTTTTTCAAGGCGATGTCCGTACACAGCCCCATCAATCCCATATAGCGGGGCTCGTTGTTGTTGCTATTCCTCGTAGAGTTGATGTGTCAGCCATTTTTAAAAGCAGTGAGGGAAAAAAACAGCTACTGCCTCTGACAGATTCCTGTGTAATGCTGTGTTGTGTAGCATAATGCTGTGTTGTGTAGCATAATGCTGTGTTGTGTAGCATAATGCTGTGTTGTGATGTAATACAATATAATAAAATTACAAGTACTTGTGAATACTTGTAGTTAATTTCCTTGTTAGCTCAGTCGGTAGATCATTGGGTTGTAAATTTGAGGACGGCGGTTCGAGCCCCGCCTGAACCTTTCTGTTTATGGACAGTTGTTGAGTAAAAAACAAATTTGAAAAAATACGAAATTGAGTTTTTCTTACCGAAAAATAGGTGATCTTTAAGGCAACACCCTGGCATAATTATCATCGTTATATGATGTTTCTACAAGGAATTATAGTCATTTATAACATGTATGGTGACGGCGCCTGTCCTAGCATGCGCGCTGACATGGCAAGAATTTTTTTTTTTATCAATTTCTTATATTTGTCTTTCTAATATAATAAAAATTCACCATTTGAGATCATAGGAGAGTGGGAGGGGCTAATATGGTCTGAGAACCAATCAGGAACCTTCTCTGGGAAGAAGTGCTGGCAAGGCATAAATTACATTGTCTCGGCCAAGACACACCAACCAACAAATTGTTCTATTCTTACGCTAATATCAATAATAATGCTTATTTACTTATCACAATTGATCTATTATGACATAAGGCGACATATTAATAGCATAGAAACATAAAAATACACCAGAATAAATACTATGTGGCATAATATGACGGCCTCTGGCCAGGTAGTGGAAGGGTCGTCACCGACCATACAACTTATTTTTCCCATTCTCTCGTCACTATGAGAGAAAACGGATCTAGCCGAGGGTAAACTGTAATAAACACTCGTAGCTTATGAAAACTGGAAAAACAAGATTTTTCGGGAAAAAAATTTCCCCGAGTACTTGGGCAGCCGCACGTTTCGGCCATTATCTCAGAAGTAAGTTATTTACCTATTTAGTGAACCACCATCATTAAAAATGAACGAATTGACGTGATTTCCACAACAAACAGAAGAATGATTGCTTTACAAGATCCAGTGTTCCTTTTTGAAGTATCCAAAATATTTTCAGATTTGTGTGGGGTAAAAAGGCCGATATCTTGCTAAATGTCAAGCAACCTACAAACTGTATTTTTTTGTGGAATAAAGATAAGCTTTATTACACAACTGGTACATAGTGAGGGATGGAATAAGAGGTGTTCTATTAGCACAAAGTGTCAATACCACTTTCCAACTACCACTTCAGAGGATCCTCTGCCAAACGTCATTTTTTAGTAAATGTTGCCGTATTCATTTGCTTTTTGGTCGATCGTATTGAAACGTCATCACAGCATGGTCGATATAAGGTTCTAATAGTACACCAAAAATGAACGTAATCGGTCCACAAATTAAAAAGTCGAGCAATTCTGGTGAAGGAGTCCCTTATCCAGCAGGGACTGGTGGCCTGGTAGTGTTGTGTCGTGTAATGCTGTGTTATGTTGTATAGTGCTGTATTATGTAACAGTGCTGTGTTGTGTACTGAACTACAATATAATTCAATTACAAGTACTTCTGAATACTTGTAGTTAATTTCCTTGGTCAGCTCAGTCGGTAGATCGTCGGGTTGTAAATTTGAGGACGGCGGTTCGAGCCCCGTGTGAACCTTTCTGTTTATTAATGGACAGTTGTTGATTAAACTTAATTTGAGTTAATATACATAACTAAGTACGAGAGTGAGAGTCGTAGCTACGAAAATGATTGTCAGGATGACTTAGTCATCATTCCTTCTTACCTGGAGTTTACCTGAAGAGAGTTCCGGGGGTCAACGCCCTCGCGGCCCGGTCTGTGACCAGGCCTCATGGTGTAAAGTGAAGGAATGAACATGGTCAGAGTATTCTTGATACATAAACAGGTCATCTGTAAATGATTTGCGGATATCATCATTACTATCAAAGCTGTAAATTGACGTCAGATTGAAGCAGTCAGACAATATGGCGTACTTAATTTTGGGTAATGAAATATATTATATTCTACCCCGTGGCCTGGTTGGCAAAGCTCTCGCTTCACACTCAGAGGGCCGGGTTCGATTCCTGCGGAAGAAACATTTCTACGCATTTCCTTACACCTGTTGTCCTGTTCACTTGGCAGCAAGTAGGTACATGGGTGTTAGTCGACTGGTGTGGGTCTCATCCTGGGGAACAAGATTGAGGACCACAATGGAAATAAGACAGATGGTTCTCGATGACTATCTCCAACTATATTGCAGAGACAAAACCCTTGATGGACACCGACGCGCCTCCTTCTACCCCTTCCTTTTCACGACCCTGGCAACAATCTTTTCTTTCACAGCATTCTGATTCCTCCTTGTTTACACGCTTACCGTTGCTCCCACACGTTGACTTCACTCAACCTAATAGCCCATAGATTTTCTCGATTCTTGTTGGCATAACTGTCTTTGTAAATAATGTCTTATTTACAATGGAATATTTGTGGCCTCAGGGGTAATCGGGGAGAGCTCCAAGTATGTGTCGGGCTGGGCGGTTACATTCTTCTGATCCCTTTCCTGATGAATAATAATAATAATATAATAATATTAATAATATTAATAATAATATTAATAATAATAATAATATTTTTATTTCGATGCATGTTACAAGTGTACACTGTTATTGGTAGTTACAATTATAAAACTGTAATGCAAGGAGAGCCACTGGCATGCCATGGCATTAGGGGCAGTTTATTCTAAAGAGTTATTCACTAAGTACTTAATGCTAAAGAAATTGATTGAGTTTATTTTAGTTCTGTATTATTTTAAATTATAATATGGTTATACATACTATTAAAAGACAATACAAGAGAAATTGGTCGAGTTTAATCTAGTTGTATATTTTATTTCAAATTACAGTATGTTGATGCTATACTAGTATAATAACAATACTAGAAAAAATTATTGAGTTTCTTCTAGTTATATATTTTATTTCAAATTAAGAAAATGATGATACTCTAAGATTTTAAATGACAATATGATATGAAATTGCAACAAGTGTTAAGGAGGATGAACATATCAAATTGAGATTATCTTAAGTAAATTAATATTGGGTTTGAAAGTTTGAGAATGCGCTTCTTATGCGCGTTGGTATACCGTATCAACAAGTTTTGGTTCATTCTCTGCTGCATTATACTGCAGCTCGTATTTATTTGCACAGATGGTATACAGTTTGCTCTCTCTATCTTTCCCCTTCCCGTGCATTCTGTATCTCGGTTATTGCGTTTTTGATCTCTTCTCTACCGCCACCCGAATCTGCACACAGAAATCACTCCCTACGAGAGTAAAAGACTGGGCAGGCGATGCAAAATACCACTAATGAAAAGTAGTTGCGCCATTGGTACACTAAGAGGAAACACCATAAGTGTCCAGGGCCCAAGACTGTTCAACAGCCTCCCACCAAGCATAAGGGTAATTACCAATAGGCCCTGGCTGCCTTCAAGAGGAGCTGGACAGATACTTTAAGTCGGTGCCGGATCAGCCGGACTGGTTCGTACGTTGGACTACGTGTGGCCAGCAGTAACAGCCTGGTTAATCAGGCCCTGATCCACCGGGATGCCTGGTCGTGGACCGGGCCACGTGGGCGTTGATCCCCGGAATGCCCTCCAGGTAGACCCATTCTGTTGTTAAGTGATTCTAACGCTCGCCATCATCTGTGGGGAGGGTCCCACTGTGACTCTCGTGGTGATCAGCTGGAGACTCTCCTCTCTTCATGTTTTAAATACGGGTTCTCCTACCCATTTTGACTCTCGCACTCAGTCTCTCTCTTGCATTGATCTTTCTATCTGTTCCTCGTCAATTGCACTTGATTACACTTCGTCTGTTTTCCCGGATTTACACGACAATGATCACTTTCCTATTCTTCTTACTTCTACTACGTATTCCCGACCGCCTCGCAGCCCTCGTTGACAATTTGCACGAGCGAATTGCAACTTATACTCTCTTCTTACCACTTTTTGTGGGGCCCCTCTTTTGTCCTCTATTGACGAACTAGTGCACCAGTTTTCGACCTTAGTTTTGACTGCGGGCAACATTCTCAAAACATGCGTGCCTTGGTGGTCTCCTGCGTGTCTAGATATCTTATTAGTGAAGGTAGGATACCACTTATACTAAGCAAATTTCCTAAATTTGCTTGTAACAGATAAGTGAACTGTAGATATAAATCCAAATTAATTTCCATGAACGTGCCTATCTGTGCTCATGACAATGCGAGCATAGATGGGCATGTTTGTGGAGCAACTTGCAATGTGAACAGACTGACTGATGTTGTAGTGGCCAGGCTTAGGCTTGGCTACAGGTACTTCCGGCAGTTTGGGAGACACAGATGATGATCAAACTTAATGCAAATTATGTGATCAGGCATATGATATGGTCACTGTCTTGAACACTATGTGCTTAATTGTCCACTTATTGAGGAATATAGAGATAGACAATATAATAACCTATGTGACATGTCAAGATATCCTGTTCATGAAATAAGATACCAATTGTACTAAGCAAATTTCCTAAATTTGCTTGTAACAGATAATTGAAATGTAGATATAAACCCAAATGTACAATTGTTAACCCCTTTGGGGCCTAGTGCCTAGGCCTTTTGTGTATCCATATGCTCTTGCGCTACCGTCCACAGGATGGATATGGGGTGCACAATAAACTAGCCACTTCGGTGGCAAAATCTAATCTAATCCTGCGTGTGCCTGTGCAGTACGTTTGAAACGTGCTACGTGGGACCGTTATCGATATAATCAGACCTCAGATCGTCTTTTGGATTTTAAGCGGGCAAGGGCAGTTCCTCGCAGCATCATACGCAACGCTAAACGCACTTGTTGGCAAGACTACGTGTCAACCATTACCTCACCTTCCCTATGTGTGCAGTTTGGAAGAAGGTACGGAAGAACCTTCTTCCAAACTCCGGACGCAACTCCTGTTTTGCGGGTTGCTGGTGTTAGTGTTGTGAAACCTTTGAAGTTGCCATGGAACTCGGGAACCATCTTGTCCGTGTCTCCCAAGGGCTTCACATTTGTCCCTCATTCCTTGTGTCTAAGTCTCCAAGGAGCAATTTCCTTGGATTTCTCCTCTAATGGAATGGAGCCGTATAACGTACCTTTCACTCTCCTAGAGCTAGAGTCCACGCTTTCCGCCTGCCAGTCATCAGCAGCTGGGCTGATAATATTCATATCAGTATGCTCAAACATCTGCATTCTACAGTCTTTTCAATGTTATTTGGGCACGAGGGTTCTCCCTCAACAATGGAAATTTGCATTGTCCTACCGACAGTACCTGCAGCCCAGGGGCCTGACAGTACCTGCAGCCCAGGGGCCTGACAGTACCTGCAGCCCAGGGGCCTGACAGTACCTGCAGCCCAGGGGCCTGACAGTACCTGCAGCCCAGGGGCCTGACAGTACCTGCAGCCCAGGGGCCTGACAGTACCTGCAGCCCAGGGGCCTGACAGTACCTGCAGCCCAGGGGCCTGACAGTACCTGCAGCCCAGGGGCCTGACAGTACCTGCAGCCCAGGGGCCTGACAGATAGCCTGCAGCCCAGGGGCCTGACAGTACCTGCAGCCCAGGGGCCTGACAGTACCTGCAGCCCAGGGGCCTGACAGTACCTGCAGCCCAGGGGCCTGACAGTACCTGCAGCCCAGGGGCCTGACAGTACCTGCAGCCAGGCCGAAGTACCTGCAGCCCAGGCCTGACAGTACCTGCAGCCCAGGGGCCTGACAGTACCTGCAGCCCAGGGGCCTGACAGTACCTGCAGCCCAGGGGCCTGACAGTACCTGCAGCCCAGGGGCCTGACAGTACCTGCAGCCCAGGGGCCTGACAGTACCTGCAGCCCAGGGCCTGACAGTACCTGCAGCCCAGGGGCCTGACAGTACCTGCAGCCCAGGGGCCTGACAGTACCTGCAGCCCAGGGGCCTGACAGTACCTGCAGCCCAGGGGCCTGACAGTACCTGCAGCCCAGGGGCCTGACAGTACCTGCAGCCCAGGGGCCTGACAGTACCTGCAGCCCAGGGCCTGACTCCAGCCTGACAGACCGGCCCAGGGGCCTGACAGTACCTGCAGCCCAGGGGCCTGACAGTACCTGCAGCCCAGGGCCTGACAGTACCTGCAGCCCAGGGGCCTGACAGTACCTGCAGCCCAGGGGCCTGACAGTACCTGCAGCCCAGGGGCCTGACAGTACCTGCAGCCCAGGGGCCTGACAGTACCTGCAGCCCAGGGCCTGACAGTACCTGCAGCCCAGGGGCCTGACAGTACCTGCAGCCCAGGGGCCTGACAGTAGCCACTGCAGCCCAGGGGCCTGACAGTACCTGCAGCCCAGGGGCCTGACAGTACCTGCAGCCCAGGGGCCTGACAGTACCTGCAGCCCAGGGGCCTGACAGTACCTGCAGCCCAGGGCCTGACAGTACCTGCAGCCCAGGGGCCTGACAGTACCTGCAGCCCAGGGGCCTGACAGTACCTGTATTATTATAATCAAAAGAAGCGCTAAACCACAAGGGTTATACAGCGCGGCAGGGCAGGACAGGATGCAGTGAGAATAGATTGTAAGCGGGAGATGGATGATTAGTAGGGTATGGAGTGCAGCAGAATAGTGCAGGGATAGAGGGTAGCAAGAGATCGAGGTAGAAGGGACTGAGGGAGGTGCTAGAGTATAATTTTCAGAGTTTGTATAGTAAGTCAGTTTCTGTCAAAAAGTCAATGAGAGAGTCAGGATTAAAGAAGGGTCCATCAGCAAGAAGGGAAGGTAAAGAAAGGGCCGCAGAGCGAAGACGCCGTTGGAGGTAAATTCTGCATGCTCGTTGATAGAGTGGACAGTCCAACAGAATATGTCAAACAGACACTGGAACCTGACAATGTTCACAGAGAGGGGCAGGGAGCCTCCATGAGATACCCGTGAGTAAGACGAATGTGGCCGATGCGAAGACGGGAGAGTGTAGTCTACCAACCCCGACATTGGTGACAAGAAGAAGGCCAGAAATCTATAATCGGTTTAATAGAATGAAGTTTGTTATTTAGCAGGTCAGACCAGCGTTGTTGCCAACGGGTGTGAAGGTGGGTAGCAATGACTGCAAAATAGTCCGTGAAAGGAACACCTCTATATGAAACTGAAGGTCATGTACTGCTGACCGCGCAGCAGTGTCTGCCTGTTCATTGCCCTGTACGTCAACATGACCAGGGACCCAACAAAAAACAATATCTTTGTGCTTGCTAAAGATACGGCGTAACCAAAGGTGGATACGAAGAACTAGGGGTGAGGTGTATCAATTT
>WNWK01057154.1:0-10821 GCA_009830355.1 Cherax destructor
ATTTGTTCTCTAGGCTTCCTCAACTTATTAATCTCATTCCAAAACTTTTCTTATTTTCAACAAAATTTGCTGATAACATCTCACCCACTCTCTCATCTGCTCTCTTTTTACATTGCTTCACCACTTTTTAACCTCTCTTTTTCTCTCCATATACTCTTCCCTCCTTGCATCACTTCTACTTTGTAAAACCTCTCATATGCTAACTTTTTCTCCTTACTACTCTCTTTACATCATCATTCCACCAATCGCTCCTCTTCCCTCCGCACCCACTCGCCTGTAACCACAAACTTCTGCTGAACACTCTAACACTACATTTTTAAATCTACCCCATACATTTTCGACCCCATTGCCTACACTCTCACTAGCCCATCTATCCTCCAATAGTTGTTTATATCTTACCCTAACTGCCTCCTCTTTTAGTTTATAAACCTTCACCTCTTTTACTTACTGATTCTATTTTCCTTGTATCCCATATACCTTTTACTCCCACTGTAGCTATAACTAAAAAGTGATCTGATATATCTGTAGCCCTCTATAAACATGTACATCCTGAAGTCTACTCAACAGTCTTTTATCTATCAATACATAGTCCAACAAACTACTGTCATTACGCCTCTACATCATATCTTGTATACTTATTTATCCTCTTTTTCTTAAAATATGTATTACCTATAACTAAACCCCTTTCTATACAAAGTTCAATCAAAGGGCTCCCATTATCATTTACACCTGGCACCCCAAACTTACCTACTACACCCTCTCTGCATGTTTCTCCCACTTTAGCATTTAGGTCCCCTACCACAATTACTTCTCACTTGGTTCAAAAGTTCCTATACATTCGCTTAACATCTCCCAAAATCTCTCTCTCCTCTACACTCCTCTCTTCTCCAGGTGCATACACGCTTATTATGACCCACTTTTCGCATCCGACCCTTATTTTAATCCACATAATCCTTGAATTTACACATTTATATTCCCTCTTTTCCTTCCATAACTGATCCTTCAACATTATTGCTACCCCTTCCTTAGCTCTAACTCTCTCAGATACTCCTGACTTAATCCCATTTATTTCTCCCCACTGAAACTCGCCTACCCCCTTCAGCTTTGTTTCGCTTAGGGCCAGGACATCCAACTTCTTTTCATTCATAACATCGGCAATCATCTCTTTCTTATCATCCGCACTACATCCACGCACATTCAGACAACCCAGTTTTATAAAGTTTTTCTTCTTCTCGTTTTTAGTAGATTTGTACAGGAGAAGGGGTTACTAGCCCATTGCTCCCGGCATCTTAGGCATCTTAATTATTACACTGTTTTAATTTTTATGTATTTGTTCGTCTTTTACATTTGACACTGGAAGGCTAACAAGCGCACAAACATTCACATATGTAAGTGTTTTCACATACATTTATACATTTCAACACATGCACTTTATGCATGAAAAACATTCACACAATGACATGTATTACATATACGCACACATATACGCCAAAGACTGTTGGTTTATAGTAGTTTAACATTCTTTGTGAAACATGTGAATATATAAAGATGGGACAAGTTTGAAACAGTAGTGGAGGACTGTGTGTCATGTGTACACGTTATTATGTATGACTGAATGTAATGCTTACGTGTTATTGTGTATGTGTGTCATGTGTACATGTTATTATGTGTTAATGAATGTCATGTGTACATGTTATTATGTGTTGATGAATGTCATTTGTACATGTTAGTATGTATAATAATTAATCCTCCATAAAGTAGAATCCTCGACCTGAGGGAGAATTCTACATTATAGGGATTAATTATTTTTATGCAGCTCATTGTTATGAACTTTTTTAAGTATATATAAGTCTTCTTACTGCTCCATTATCTTCTTTCTCTCTTATAAACATATACTTGTATATATACATACAACTTTTAAAAATGTACCTCTTTTTTTAGAAATTTCTTAAAATTATTTAAACATTCCTCCTTCTTTCAGTTTTTTAGCTTATTAAGAACTATTTTTAATAAACAAACCTACAATAACATAAAACCCAACATTCAAATCTTCCTGACCGTAATTATAAGTTTCCACCTTATACCTACCACACTAACTACAATATATACTTTATAGAGGAGTAATTACCATTGCGCATGAGTGTCACGTATGGTAGAGTATGCTAGAGTGCCATGTGTTCATATTATTGTGTATGGCTCTGTTTACAGTGACACCTGGTCTACATGATGCCTTGCTTTGTACATATTGTCTTTTGACCAAAGTACAGTGAAATAGCAGGTCTTTAAGACCACAGGTGACATCACTCAACATTATCTAATACCCAGTTTTTTGGGTAAATATTTACCGACTTTCTTGCATATGATAACTTACTTCAACACTACTTATCAAAACATTACCTAAGATTAAATACATTTGTAACTCTACTAACATCTCTCATTTATCTTTCCCAAACCTATAAATGAACCGAAGTGCAGCTTTCCTTTATATAAGTGTTCTTCACTTATGTATTTCAGTATTTACACATGATTCGCATATTCCCTTACCTCACATATACACTTCTCTCACCTCTGCATTAAGGAAAACAAATATTCACCACTACAGACGCAAAACAAAAAACTCTCTGAAATGAAAATGAAAACCGTCAACTTGGATGATTCGATCTCTTGACAATAAGAATTTTGGTGGTCACTTCCACAACCTGGCCAGTACGTCTCTGTTCATATCTCCGATACTGTTGTTATGTACTGTGATGTAATAATGTTAACATATATTGCTCACTGAATGTTGTGTTGCACTATGTTGCAGAGATACATGGCACAAAGCCGGAAAGTAAAGAAAAAGACTCAATTGTAGAAGAGAACTAGAAGTTTGTTTCACAGGTTGTGTTGTGATGTGTATAAAGTCTGTCTGCTACACCAGAGTTAATAACACTGTATGTTACCTTTTTGGTAAATACCTGATAGAAAACTTATTGGCAGGATAATTTTCTTATGATTCTGTTGGTAAGATTCAAGTGTATAAGACTCGACGCTATTGGAAGAATACTACGGGAAGGATTATTACCAGAAGACTATTGGTAGAAGACCTCTGGTAGGTTTCTGTTGGAAATAGTGCTGGCAGAACTATGTTGGTAAAAGACTTGTTACGTATAAGATGAATCAAGTCAGCTGGTATTATACGTCAGTGTGATGGTGGTGTCTCCACCCAGATTATCCTTTCAGCGACATTTTTTTCAGTTCCTTCCTGGTGGTGGGAAAGATAATTTTGTCTCTTTTTCTCACATCACAGATATAATGGTGCAGATGTTTCCTCTAGTAAATTAATGATGGATGATTTATATGAGTGAACACAGTAGAGGGTGACCATTGTCATTCAATGGCTGTGTCCTGTTTAGTCCGCAGAAAAACAATACTCGATGATCAGAAACCTCACAAACCTCGAATACAACGATGATCAGAAACCTCGCAAACCTCGAATACAACGATGATCAGAAACCTCACAAACCTCGAATACAACGATGATCAGAAACCTCACAAACCTCGAATACAACGATGATCAGAAACCTCGCAAACCTCGAATACAACGATGATCAGAAACCTCACAAACCTCGAATACAACGATGATCAGAAACCTCACAAACCTCGAATACAACGATGATCAGAAACCTCACAAACCTCGAATACAACGATGATCAGAAACCTCGCAAACCTCGAATACAACGATGATCAGAAACCTCGCAAACCTCGAATACAACGATGATCAGAAACCTCGCAAACCTCGAATACAACGATGATCAGAAACCTCGAATACAACGATGATCAGAAACTCGATACAACGATGATCAGAAACCTCGAATACAACGATGATCAGAAACCTCGCAAACCTCGAATACAACGATGATCAGAAACCTCGCAAACCTCGAATACAACGACTAATACATTCCAAGAAGTAAGGAATGGCACCATGCAAAGCTTGACACCAACTGCTAATGAAATGTTGACCAATATAAAATTCTCTGTGCTGGACAAACTAGAGTTGGGAGGTCTACCTGGAGTTTACCTGCAGGGCATTCCCAAGATCAACGCCCCCCCCCGTGTCCCGGTCTATTACCAGGCCTCCCGGTGGCTCAGAGCCTGATCAACTAGGCTGTTACTGCTGGCCGCACGTAGTCCAACGTACGAACAACAGCCCGGCTGATCCGGCCCTGACTTTACGTATCTGTCCAGCTCCCTCTTGAAGACAACCAAGAATCTATTGGTAAATCCCCTTATGGCTGGTGGGAGGCTGTTGAACAGTCTTGGGCCGCGGAAACTTGCCGTATTTTCTCTTAGTGTACTAATGGCACCCCTACTTTTCATTGGGGATATGTTGCATCGCCTCTTCCAAGTGTTTTGCTTTCGTAGGGAGTGATTTCTTTGAGAAGATTGGGGACTAGTCCCTCTAGGATTTTACAGGTGCAGATTATGTAACTCTCTCGCCTACGCTCCAGTGAGTACATATCAAGTGCTCCCAAGCGTTCCCAGTAGTTAAAGTATTTGAAGGAACCTATATGTGCAGTAAAGGTTTGTTACAAAATGACACGATATCTATTAACAATAGATATCTCCAGTGAACACTAGAAAGGAAAGCCCTTCTAGCATCCAGCCTGTTACTGAGCTTTTGCAACAAAGTCAGTATCCTGGTTCAGTTATCCGACATATTATATAGGTTAAGGGGAGTGCAACTGATAGGGTACTAACCAAAGTAAATGATTTAAAGATTTATTAACAAAGTGAGAAAATCTAGGGTAGCAAAGTAAATCAAATATGAAGATATTAATATATCAATTAGGTTAATTAGGAGGGTAGCTCCTACACTGCTCTCATATACAATGAGTCTGTGCTGAGGGCACATATATATATATATATAAATGACTCAGAGGTACCATCAGGTACAATGTCAGTAATAACAATAATATATACAAATAATAATGTGTGTACGAGTGTGCTCCCGGTAACTATAACTCGACTCAACCAGTGTACGACAGAACAACTTCTCATAAGCTAGCTGTACTAACAAATTGACAACCAGAACAGCTTGATTGTCTAGTAAAATGACCACTTCGCAGAACAGCACTATAACAGGCAACAACAACACAGCGTCAGGAACAAGGACATAGAAAATCGACCCTAACTGGGGACCATCAGTAGATCCTCCAAAACAGTCATAAAACTCCCTTACTACTGAAACTAGGTTCAGCATAAACAATCACAGACTGTGGCGGTGCACAGATGCCTTATCGAAGTAGGTCCAGAGCTATAGCTTGAGACCTGAGTTTTATCAGAGTGTCAAAGTGACACACAACCCAGAACAACGTCGAAAAATCACTGTCTAGTCTATTCTCTGTGAACAGAGTTACACAGAGTTCTGAGAAGTATGATTCGCCTCACCAACAAATGCATACTCTACCCAACAGAGTCTAATGTCGAGAACAACAAGAGTGAGGAGTTGACTCGACGAAGGGCAGCAGGCCAGAGAGAGAGAGGAAGGAGGACAAACCACCCAGCTCAGGTGTGTCCAGAGACTGACTCCTCCCCCGCAACTAGACACCGGCAGCGTAACAGTCGGTTGCCAACCCCAAGGCAGTTACTACACACTCTCGAGCACATTATTACATCCTACCTAATATATATAGCTAAGTTAAATAATAGTCTAATAATAATATAAAGCAAAATATTAACGATTTAGCTATAATCGAGAATATTCGCAATATAAAATTATAGAAAATGGAAATATACATTATATACATTGAGGCCCAGTTCAAGGGGCGCAATAAGGTTCTTTGTACATTCTCTAAATCTGCGATTTCACCTGCCTTGAATGGAGATGTTAATGTAAAGCAGTATTCCAGCCTAGAGAGAACAAGTGATTTAAAAGGGTCATCATTGGTTTGGCATCTCTTGTTTTAAAAGTTCTGATTATCCATCCTCTCATTTTCCTCGCAGATGTGATAGTGGCACTGTTGTGATCCTTGAAGGTAATATCCTTAGACATTACCACTCCCAGGTCCTTTGCATTATTTTTCCGCTGTATTATGTGATTAGAGTTTGTAGTATACTCAATTCTAGCTATTATTTCCTCCAGTTTTCCATAACGGAGAAGTTGGAACTTGTCTTCATTAAACATTGTTCTCCGTTGCCCATTGGAAAACTTGGTTTATATCTTTTGAAGATTTACCGTGTCCTTAATGAATGACACTCTCATGCAGATCCTAGTATTGTCTGCAAAGGATGATACGGTGCTATTGTTTGATCTGAGGATGAGGAACAGGATAGGGGCGAGTACTGTGCCTTGCGGATCAGAGCTGTTCACTATGGCAGCTTCCGACTGAACTCTGTTTACCACTACTCTTTGTGTTCGATTGGTTAAAAAGTTAAAGATAAATCTGCCCACTTTGCCAGTTATCTCTTTAGTACGCATTTTGTGTGCTATTACACCATGATCGCACTTGTCAAAGGCTTTTGCAAAATCTGTGAATACTACATCTGCATTTTGTTAGTCTTCCAGTGTATCCAAAACCATATCATTGTAGTCTAGTACTTATGAGAGGCAGGAGCGACCTGCTTTGAACCCATTTTGCCCTGGATTGTGCAACTGTTGGGAATCCAAGTGGTTTGCCATCATGCTTCTTTGAACTCTTTCAAAGATTTTTATGATGTGGGACGTTAGAGCGAATGGTCTGTACTTCTTAGCTATTGCTTTGCTGCCACCTTTATGAAGCAGTGCTATAACCGTTCTTTTTAGTGATTGGACTCTCACCTAAGTCTATGCTCCTCCATAGCATACTTAGGGCCTGCGAAAGTTTTTTTTTCATTTTTTTTCATCTCATAATGAACACAGAGTTCCACGAGTCTGGGCCTGGGCCTGAGTGCATGGGCATGTTGTCAATGGCTTTCTCAAAGTCTAATGGAGCTCGTAGCTAATGAAACCAGATAACACCATGAAACCTGTGTTGAATTTACACCATTCCATGTGGGTCGTCTGACCGAATTTATGTTGGGGATATCTCAAGAAGAACTACACAAACAAATAGTGAGCACCGCTACACTTCCCAGATTAATGACTTGAACAATCATTGTGTTATTCATAAAAAAAAATACTGTCGACTTCTCATGGACTTAAAGAATGCCAAATTAGTCATCAGGGAGTCCGATCATCGCATCTATTGGCATAATGTAATTTGCCAGAGCAGAACACAGCCAACAACTAGTCCCGCCCATTTCCCTCCTCTCAACGTACCTGGCACTGACTTTGACCTGATCTCCGCCACTATTTAAAATCACTGAAGAATCACCTGGAGAGTGAAATGCATCCTCAACTAGAATCATTTCAATCTCTGTTCTATCTAAACAATGTATCCCCGTATTCCATAACCCCAGTGCCTCAGTGCACTTTGAAAACCTACCTAACCTTATTACAACAAGCGCAATTTAATTAAGCCTAACCCAACTAAATATATTTTAGATACGTTAACATTAATTTAATAATAAACAAACACAATGAAATATATTCGTTATATATATATATATATATATATATATATATATATATATATATATATATATATATATATATAAGTCGTGCCGATTAGGTAAAACTTGCGATTTTGGCTTAAATAGCAATGCTCTCCTTGCCATATAAGACAAGCGAAAATTTGTGTATGCAATAATTTCGCAAAATCATTCTGAACATAACGAAAAAATATATTTCATTGTGTTTGTTTATTATTAAATTAATGATAACGTATCTAAAATATATTTAGTTGGTTAGGCTAAATTAAATTGCGCTTGTTGTAATAAGGTTAGGTAGGTTTTCAAAGTTTCTCTTGGTACAAAATTATAAATTCTTACATTAACATAAATGAAAAAATATATCTTTAAACGTATAAGAGAAAATTTTAGAAAAGACTTAATTTTAGATGAGTTCTTGCTAATTGACCAGTTTTACCTAATCGGCAGACATATATATATATATATATATATATATATATATATATATATATATATATATATATATATATATATATATATATATATATATATATATATATATATATGTGCGATTAGTAAAATTCGATTTTGGCTTAATAAACGTCTTCTTGCCATATAAGACAAGTGAAAATTTGTGTATGCAATAATTTCGCAAAATCATTCTGAACATAACGAAAAATATATTTCATTGTTTGTTTATTATTAAATTAGTGTTAACGTATCTAAAATATATTTAGTTATGTTAGGCTAAATTAAATTTCACTTGTTGTAATAAGGTCAGGTAGGTTTCAAAGTTCTTTTGGTACAAAATTATAAATTTTTACATTAACATAAATGAAAAATATATATCTTTAAACGTATAAGAGAAAATTTTAGAAAGGACTTAATTTTAAATAAGTTCTTGCTAATTGACCAGTTTTACCTAATCAGCATGACATATATATATATATATATATATATGTCGTGTTAGTAAAACTGTCAATTAGCAAGAACTCATCTAAAATTAAGTCCTTCAAAATTTTCTTATACGTTAATATATATTTTCATTTATGTTAATGTAAATTTATAATTTTGTACAAAGCTGAACTACTATTATTCAACAGCGAATTAATTTAGCTAACAACTAAATATATTTATAGTTAAATTAATTTAATAATAAACAAAAACAATGAATATATTTTTCGTTATGTCAGAATGATTTTGGGAATATTGCATCAAATTTTCCTTGTTTATATGGCATGACGTTATTTAAGCCAAATCAAGTTTTACTAATCGCACGACATATATATATATATATATATATATATATATATATATATATATATATATATATATATATATATATATATATATATATATATATATATATATATATATATATATATATATTTTATATATATATATATATTTATATATATATATATATATATATATATATATATATATATATATATATATATATATATATATATATATATATATATATATATATATATATATATATATATATATATATTGAAAACAACTACAGGGGAGTTGAATAACAGCTTGTTTTAAATTAATAATAATTGTTTTACTTTCTATGTCACTTGTTCATGATTCTTGCATATATATATATATATATATATATATATATATATATATATATATATATATATATATATATATATATATATATATATATATATATATATATAGTATAAAGTGGGTGTGGTAGCTTTTCTGCTTGACACAGATTGCCTACACTCTCACTAGCCCATCTATCCTCCAATAGTTGTTTATATCTTACCCTAACTGCCTCCTCTATTAGTTTATAAACCTTCACCTCTCTCTTATTTACTGCTTTAATTTTCCTTGTATCCCATCTACCTTTTACTCCCACTTTAGCTACAACTAAAAAGTGATCTGATATATCTGTGGCCCCTCTATAAACATGTACATAAGAACATAAGAAAGAAGGAACACTGCAGCAGGCCTACTGGCCCATGTGAGGCAAGTCCAAGTCTCCAACCGGCTTACGCTAATGCCCCGACCCAGCCAGGTCAGGTTACATTCACTTAAAGAAGGAGCACGGCATCTGACCTAGTAGCACAAGCTAGTCAGGACCAACTCACACCCACCCGCACCCACTCATCCTGAAGTCTACTCAACAGTCTTTTATCTATCAATACGTAGTCCAACAAACTACTGTCATTACGCCATACATCATATCTTGTATACTTATTTATCCTCTTGTTCTTAAAATATGTATTACCTATAACTAAACCCCTTTCTATACAAAGTTCAATCAAAGGTCTCCCATTATCATTTACACCTGGCACCCCAAACTTACCTACTACACCCTCTCTACATGTTTCTCCTACTTTAGCATTTAGGTCCCCTACCACAATTACTCTCTCACTTGGTTCAAAAGTTCCTATACATTCGCTTAACATGATGGAAGATTTTTTTTATTGAGTGAGCAACAATGTCTGGGATCAGACGGTATGGTATATATTCACCATCCTCATTAATTAACAGGCAACGTGACACCGAGCACATGTGAACAACATTAATTACATATAGTTAATTAAAACAAGGCTTATATACTGAGGTGAAGTGGAAGGCACTAAATTGTTCTACCCGTGAGACGATGCTGTGGATTATATTGGCTAGGTGAAGCTGGTGCTTAGGGATTATATTTACTGCATAAAGCTGAAGGTTGTGGATTATACGATCCAGGTGAAGCTGTAGGTTGTGCATTATACGATGCAGGAAAAGTTCATTGTTGTAGATTATAAGTCCCAACCAATGTTGTAGATTGTAAATTCTACGACCCAGGTGAAACTATTTTTTTTAAATTCTAAGTGTAGAGTGTAGATTTCAAGACCCTGATAAAGTTAAAGGTGTATTTAAAGCAGGTTGTTGTAGATATTTAACTAAAGAATATATTTACTGACGTATAAGGTCCTACAAGCTACATTAACCCAAGTATAAGTAATGTCACCTTCAGTTTATAACAATCCATATATTAGTAAGGTCGCTTCTCCAGGCTACATGAACCCAAGTACAATAAGGCCATCTACAGTTTATATTAATCCTTAGGTCACCCTAAAGAACAAAAAGGCACAATACCGTGACTGGATCAATATACAAATAACCCGAACATACAAGAGAGGAGCTTAGTCGTGGCTGTGTCTGTGTAGATGCCTTCTCTTACCATTACATTGTCAAATGCTCCAAACTTAAGAACACACTTTACTTAACCTGATTTTTTTTCTCATCTTTCTGCCTCTTCTCCTTTCCTATTTT